>CANTUT010001756.1:5000-34718 GCA_947687605.1 Reutealis trisperma | reverse complement strand
AAGCGCGAAGCTTCTCTGTATTGTATGTACCACGGGAGACATACCATGGAACAATCTCGGTAAGGATATATCCTTTCTTCACCGATAGAAGCCCGGATATCAAGCTCAAGCTCTTTTCCTTGACTTTATAAGTGGAAGAAAATGAAGTCATTCTAGTCATCCCCGAGGGTCTTCCCAAGGAAAAACTTTCTGTCTGAGGCCAGGCCAATATCTTAAGATAAGAAATTATAAGTAGAAGGTCTTGATGTTCCGGCCGAGTCAAGAAAGTAATCAGAGCAGCTGTTGGGTAAGCCAAAGAAAGAAAGAATCAACATCAAATGAACATCGTCTCTCAGTGATTAGCGAGACCTGTTCCGACCGGTTCGAAAATTCTATTCTATTAGGGTAGGGCGAGCAGTCCCCACTAGATAGGCAGGGAGCAGCTCGACGATCAGTATCGGAGATGGAGCAAACTCCTCCCAGCACCCAACGGGCAAAAGAGGTGATGAGCTCAGTCTAGTGAAGGGAGAATCTTCTCTCAGGTCTTCATCTCATGGATGAGGGGGAGAAGCAATATCGAAAATCACATCTCTTAATATTATATTCCATTTTTTTAGTAGCGAGTAGCAAGACTTGATTGCTCTCTTGACTCGTGGATGAACCCTTCCGTCAAGCGGCTTCACTGCTGGCCGATTGGAAATTATTTTTCCTACTAATTGCTTCAATGATGGTTTCTTCATCAAATCAAAGAGAGGTGGCAGGTTCCTCAGTGGAGAGCTCATCAATTCGATGCAGCTTCAAATCTCATTATATAAGTAAGTGGAAAACCACAGACTTTGAGAAAGAAGCTCAGGGAATCACGACTAGAATGCTGTCTCTTTCTTCGAGCTGAGACAGATCATTCAATCTCTTCAGTTCTTTTTCAAGGCTAGTCACTGAGATGATGAATAAGGGGAACTGCTTTTCTATTGGTTACTTTTCTGTTACCTTTTTTTCACAGCCCCTGATCTTAGACCTCTGATGGTCAGGGATGTTCAGGGAGTTTTCTTCGCCTGTTAGCTTTTCCTCTTTAAAAGAAAAAGGTAAAGGAAAACAATCCGAACAGCTCACCCGGGAAACTGTAACTTCTGTAACAGAGGATAAGATAAAAGGTGAGAACTCATCATCAATGCTTTTCTCAATCCCTTTCTCTCATTCTATACTGTTCTGCCCCCTCCCTTCCCTAGCTACTTAGGAACTCTGATCCCGAATCAAACCATCAAACCGGACCCGCATCTGCGGTATGAGTATATGCCGACTCCGCCCCTGGACTGAAAGAAGAGCAAAGAGTTGGCGTTTTGGTTGCAATGGAATTTGCCTTCTCTTAATAGAGGATACTCCAATCTTGGCAGTGAGCAAGCCAGAAGCTGATTCAGTGCCTTAGTCTGTGAATACTTCCTTACTTGATTCACGCTTTCGGGCAAGTGAGAAGGAGTGCCACAGAGGTCTTCTTCCCTTTTTGAAGATTGAAAGACAATGCTATCAAGGGAATACGGGACCTACTTTGCTTTCAAGATGAGGGGTTGGACCAGATGCAGATGAGGGGTTTTCCGGCCCCGATCCCGTTAAATAAGTAAAGCGGTTCCGATGAATAATGATTCACACTTTCCTTTCGTGTCAGCATCTAGTCCCAGTTCAAGCAATAGGATTTGAACAAGGTAAGGTAGGGGTTGACTTAGGGAAGAGGGCACGCAGCCTTTAGGCAACTCGAAAACCATCTGGCCGACCGAGCTTGATTACTACGAGAAGTGGATAGCCGGGGAGCATCTCTCTTAGCTACGATCTTGATGGATTAGCGCTCAAGGGTTCAACTATATAGGCCAGCCGGGAAGACTCTCGAATCAAAGATCAACGAGCCAATCTCTTAATCTACGCTAATTGATTGATTAGTCTGAACAGGAGATCATGTCTTAGTGATAAAAGCCGTTATGCTTGATGAATCTTTATCCCATTATCCCCTTATCTGACTGGTGGTTCTAACCTGATATCTATCATTGAGTCGGGATCAGAGTTCATAAAAGGCGCTAGCCAGTCCCAAGCTCAGGAAGGAAAGGGTAAGGACACACCAGTATCAAGGACATGCCCCTAAGAAACTGCTTGTGATGAAGTCAGAATCGTTTGTTTGCAAAGAAGTTGCTGAAGGAAGTGAATAGCTAAGCGGTGCCAGTTCTATCGTAAGAGTACCCGCGGTGGATGCTTAGAATGCAAGCTGTGACTTCACTGCTACAAGTACTAAGTAAGTTGTTGAATACGCTTATGGGAAGTTAAGTCCGAAGTGCAATTGTTTGCGTTCAACTAGTTCCCTGCTCATCCACACTTACCCTGAACTAAGCTTAGGCTTAGCTAAATGGCTTGCAGAGTTGAGTTAGAATCAAAACACTTTTTATCTTTCTAGGAAAGGGCGAAGCGTATTATGAAAAGACTTGTCCCACCTGCTACTATTCTTTATCAGGAACCACCCGCTGAAGATCGCCCCTACTGCATACTGGGCACGGATCCGACAATAGCTTTGGCTCGCTCAAAGAAGGGGGGGAACGAAAAGCCCTCGGCAACAAGAAATAGTGAAAGGGAAGTCCTCATCACTAAAGGAAGCGGGTCAGAGAAAGAAATTCCGTTGTTTATCTGTGAGTCAGATAAATATTCCTATCAAAGCTACGACGGCACCAAACAGAATTAATAATTACAAACAGGGCTTTACAAGCCCGTTGACCTAAAGAAAGAAGACACGGATGGAATTGAAAGAGTAGAAACGGTTTCGGCAGAAGAAGAAGTTTATGCTTGCCTTGTTGACTCTGCTGATATGGATTAGAAAAGCGAGCACTGGGGGCTTCTAGTCAGGTCAAGACCGAGAGACTCAGTCTCACCTCTTACAAAGGGATTAGGCGGAATAAGTATCGGAAACCCTTTCCAACCTCCTCTAAGGCAGGTTTGCTCAATATCTCATCTCATAGGAAGGCGGGCTACCTTTCTTTTAGTGAAAAAGGATCTCTTCTACGGGTCGACTATCTTTCTTTTTCTTTAGAATCCCTAGTTAAGAAGTGGCCTATCCAGTTAGGCTAGAAAGTGTAGATTAGAAAAGCCAGTCAAAGCGAGTACGGTACGGATTAGTTCATGAAAGGGGGCTTTATCTAAAGGCAAGGGGCGTAGCGATACGGCGGTGCACCAAGAAAGTCAAAGTAAACCATGGTTGTTGTTGTTGATTATCTTTGGTTTTTGATTCTCTTTGCTCCTCTGATCTGCGGTTGCTGACTCGGATCTTTCTAGTGGGGGTAGAACCCAACGATTAGCAAGCACGGGAAGGTCCTCTTGATTCAATCTTGATGCGGGATTCCTATTGATAGGAAAAGAAAAATGAGATATCTCCGGTTTAGTGGGAAGGCTGAATCCACTTGAAAGCCAATCAGGGAAGAAGCCCGTGAAGTAGTTATTGCGCCTGTACCAGATATTTAATATCTTCCTGTAGTCAGTCTCGTTTCATTCGGTTTGTTAGCGCCTTCCATAGTGATATTTCTTTCATATCACCCCTCTCAGGGGAGGAGTGAATGAAGGTTTGTTTGTTTAGGTTTAGTGGTATCTGTTGCCAATGGTAGGCCTGTGAGCAAGAGCCGGAAAGGCATAGGCTCAATAGGGGGGCTCATAAAGGAAGATCTAGGAAGGAGTCCATTTGGCACTATAAGCTCAGTCTCCGGGTTAAGAAATAGAGTGATGGAGAAACTGAGAATACAAAGATAGAGAAAAAAGTAAAGATAGTAGCTCGGGTTATGGAAGAATCTCACTTTAACTTTAAATAAGTACCTTGGTATCAGAGCAGGCTCAGGAGAAGGTGCTTTAGCTCGACGGTTGTGAACAAAGCTTGAGGATCTATTTCGTCTCGTCCCGTCAGTCAACATTTCTTTCTTCCGGCCCCGTCAGTCAACACTTCTTTCTTCTGGCCCGCCCAATCAATATTCCATATATATTGGCCTTCCTCCTGTAAAGGAGAAAGAGATCAAGGTGATATTCCATATCCATATCCAATTTCAAGGATCAAGTGAAAATAGAACGGGGTTCTTAGCAGCGTAGCTCACTGTAGGCAGGAAGGAGGTAAGCGTTAGCTTATTACTCACGAGGGAAGTTTATCTAATATTGCATATTGCCCTGAAGGCAGGCGAAGAAAGTTGTTGGGGGACGAGTCCCGACACCTACCTCTTCGAACAGAGGGTCAGGAGACACGAAGAAGCCTTTTTCGCGCTACAGATCAAAAGTCTTTAAAGAAAAAAACTCTTTATTCGGCCTGAAGTTAGTAAGTACTCATTTTCATCTCTGTTTTCACTCATTTTCCTCTACGGTTTCCCGTAATAGTTAACCAATGGGGTTGAGGAATAGATTACTGCCTACGTTTGGCTTAGGAGTGTAGATCCCGTCTTTGGCTCTTGATTGATTGGGAAAGCGTTGACTCAAGCAGAAGCAGTAGCGGACCCCCTCTTATTCTTCCAATTTCTCATGATTCTTTCCATTTAAAGTGGAAGAAGGGTGGTATATAAGGATAGGGTTTCAATCCAAGTGGTACATAAGGTATTTTAAACCCCCCAGAGAATGTGCTTTCCTTAATAGGGCAATAGGCCTGCCAACAAAGATTAGACTAAACATAGGGAAAAACGGTAAATAAATGGGAATGGATGAAGTCCGTCCTCTAAGCTGATAGAAGAACAAAGCGTAGGGTCGGCGTAGTTATTATGATAGAGGTAGGTCTTCCCGCCTTATAGCCCATAATTCTGTACATAAATTGAAAATTTTAGTTTTGTTCAATCATCCATCGGCTGAAAGCTTCATGTCTCGATAGCAAGAGCCAAAGCCTTCTCTTTGCTCGATCTGCTTTTGAGAGGAATCTTCCATATCAGCCCTTGTTCGGAAGACATCTACCATAGGATCGAACTACCTACTTGACTTTAAACCATAGGAGGCAAATAGTCCCTATCTTAATTGCCCATTCTTTACCGGACTATGATCTATCTTGCTTGCCCATTCCTGGACTATCAATATCTGAGATAACCCACTTCTTCGTCATCAGCCAAGATAGTGACTAGCTGGTCGTCGATAACGAACTTGACCCTTTTTTGGTGCAGCATAGATGGTATGGGGAAGGGCCTCGCTGAATGGAACCAAAGGATGCTACCTGTGATTTGTTTGATTGTCGCCCCTTTGAAAGGCATGGGCGGCTGGGTCGGCCTACTCCTAGTACTCGGTGTACGATTTTGATACGGGGAGGTAGGCTGATATCCAACAGGTAAAGATCTCGTCTAGTAGAGGCTCGACATGAATCAATATTGTGTGATAGATGGCATTTCTCCGCTTCTATCCTCCCGGTGCCATCCTTTGTTCTTCTAGAAGATTCACTTGTGCCTTCATCCTATGTGAGTAAAATAAAAATAGTAATTATCAAACACCGCTTGAAACACCTTGTTTTTGGCATGTTGGAGATCGTTTTGACTGGAATTCAATCGTGCAAGTTGAATGAAACACCGTATTGGCTGTTAGACTCCGATGTGATTCTATAACTTGCTCAAGTCTAATGACAGACAGAGAGGCGAGAAAGGTAGAAAGATAGGGGATAATAAAGTGGCTTGATAGTTCGATTTCTAGGAAGCGAAGCAACTAGTTTACGGAGCAAACCGAGACGTATTCGAAAGGTTGAAACCGTTAGGACATAACAGTTAGGAAGTGACATAACAGATATGAAGTGCAGAAAGAAGATAGTGTTCTTATCCTTGCTTTAGCAATTAGTGGACTCCCCTCGACTCTGACTGTTAAGTCGAGTTGCTTCGCTCCAGCCCGAAGGGGAATACATCTTTCACCCTAGCCCTGTGCCTTTGCGCCCTGCTCCCAAGCCATAGCACTAGAGTATGTCCAGCCCGTAAGACCACTAGCCCGTGATGGCGTACTTCCTTCTTCCATACTGTTTTGTTTACACCTTGTTTTTTGTCACTTTCGGATCTGACCTTGAACTCGAACTGGTTTGCTACTATTGCTTTGAAAGCTTCCGGACTTCTCACTTGAGGACTTAGAAGAGAAGGCTTACTGTTGATCGGGCTTTTCTGTTTTCAACTGTCATGTCACGTTAACTGGCAAGGGCCTCTTCACTGTCTTTCTCTCACGCTAAAAGATTGGTCGCTCCTTACGTTCTTTCTTTTGCCGGCTTACTGGAGCGAATAAAGAAGACAACAAAGCAAAGGTGAGGGGGGCTTACGCGACGTAGGCACTTTACTAGCATTAGGGGCTGGCGGCTAGAGCTAAATAAGAACAGGGGGTGGCTTTTGCCCCTTGCGCACTTACTTTACTTGATGAACTTCCCGGAAGCCTACTAACTGCCTTACTCGGGGATACTCTATCTAGCTTGGGATGGGACATAAGAAAGGGCCTTCTTGCTGGCTTCTTATTCCTTCCCTTCTGCGACTACCTTTCTTGCTTGCTTTCTTTAGTGACTTCACCGAGGAAGGGAATAGGAGTCTTTCCATTGTCATTTTATCGCTTTACCACTGTGGGGATCAACTTTCCTCTAACCTATAACAGAAGGCGAGAGCAGTAAAGTGCATAAGCTAAGGATAAATAAGTTTACCTTTTATTACATACCGCCGCCTATTTCATTGTAAATTCCATGCATTGGAAGTTCCAATCTAGGCATTTCCTGTTAATAAGGTAAGTCTTTCTTGTTGCAGAAGCAGTTTCGGGGTCATATTCATATAAGAAGTATCCCACTATTGCCCTTCCTGCTAGTGCTATGCCCCCTTTGTGTATTATTACTTTCTAGGCCCAGTAGAAGGATAACTAGAGGGTCCCATATACTAGTTCTAGTTGTCCACCTTGTACCAGTGCTCGACCCCCCGAAAAATTCACTCGACTTTACACAAAAGCACGTGATAGGGAAAGCCTGTGTATTTGAAGGCAGTTCAATCAAGTTCTTTTGCGCATAGAACTTCTTTTCCATACTATTCTTAGCATATTCCGAATAGGTTTGTAACCGTCTACTTCAAGTGAGTCAAAGCAGACATTGAAAGAAAGGGCAAAAGAGGAAGAACATAGTTTTCGTATGGATTTTATATACCCTCGTGCTAATAACGTGCTAACGATTCCTTCAGTTAAGGATTATCAGTAGAAAGATTAACTATACCTTGTAGACCGTGGATAGTGGGGATACTAGTCCTAAGATGTCTATCGTGTTGAAGGCGTGGACATGTTGGAGTAGGGCTTTTCTAGAGGCTAAGGCAGATAAGAGGGCTTGGAACAGTACTTCCAATATAGAGTCCTCTTACCCTGTCTAAGAGTTATAAAAGTTCTAATTATCATACCAGTTCTCACGTTGTTAATAAGTATCATAGCAGTCAAAAGAGGGCTTAATAGATAGAGTGTCTAAGTCTGGAGTAACGGTAATACCCTCTAGGGCTATTCTTGCTATAAGGTTCCATAGGAAGATACCATTGTAGGTTTCCCCATCCTTGCCCTACTCTAACCTGATATCACTTTCTAGCATGGGTAAGTTCGCATACTCATAACTTGGTGACAAACTCCTTTTCTTAAGGCATGTGGGTAAGTCGTAAACAGCCCTTTAGAATATGCTTTAATCCTATTTCTCTACGGGCCAGTTCGCTCCATCAAGCAAGAAAGAACGAGGCATGAATCGAGGCCTTCCCGGCTGGCCTATCTTGTCTTTCGCGGAATCACCGGTGACTGCTGACGCCGCGGCAGGATCGCAACGAGCTGGCGCTCCATAAACTAATTCCTTAGCAAATGCATACGTACTATACTCCCAGCAATCAGCATATTGGCCCGGGCCGATGCTTCTATTCTAACAAGCAATCTCGCATCCATAGAGGTGGTCTTCTTTAAGCACGTAGTCTTATCCCCAGTAAAAGAATCCGTCAATCGAGCCGAAACTCGACCTATGAGTGTCAAGGGTCGATGTAATTGAGCTGGTGGTAACCAAGCACGCCCCTTTTGAGTACTAAACGGGGGATGGAACGAAGAAGTGAGACTGACCAAGGAAACAAAGACAGACCAACAACGCCTGCAAGATCAAGCACCTAAGACTTGAGCCCTCCTTCCCCGAGCCTAATCGAACGAGCTGAGAGCCGAGCCTAACCGAAGCGCGAGCCTGTTCAATAGCCTACTAAATCTAGCCCTGTGCCTAGTCAACTGAGGATTTATACATCTAGCTATATCTCGCATCCGATTCTCAACTGCTTTCTCCATTTGAAGTATGAACCCTGACTGTATTAAATCACCGGACATTGAATATATCAATAGGGTAGGTCTATTTCAGTACAGGTATCAGTCCAGTCTCAGTCAGTAATGGATGGGATAGTCCAGTAATGAATGAAAGGTTTGGAAAGCAGGAGCGGCTTCCAACCGGATTAAGGAAGAGGCTAGAAGAAGGGATGGAGTTACGCAAGGAAAGACATAGTAGTTTACGAGGTTCGTTCAGAAGCAAGAGATAAAGCCAGTCAGAGTCAGTCTCTAGCTGCTTAATTAGATTTTCAATGGGATGGATAGGGTTACAGAAGTATTACCCATACCCTCATGAAACAACTATAGCCTCTTCAGAAGTAGTAGAAGAAGGAGCGTAGCCACTCGACCAGCCCTTGAACCTAGCCCTCGGAGCGATGTAATTGAGAGAAACTGCTTGAGTTAGCAAGGTTACGGTGAGCTAACCAACCTATAAATAGATAGTCAGCTTCGGTTATTGAGTCAGGACGTGGTTGACTTAGTTGGGCCACCCCCAGCAAACAGTATCAGTCTTCCGAGCTTGAAAAGTGACTTAATCTATGTGAGTCTTCCTTTAGTTCCGATAACTTACATCTTATTGAACTGGTTGCTCTTGTGGGGAATCAACCTTCAACCACTGGTTATTGAATGAAGGATGTAACCGACCAACTCCGATGATCCGATGGTAGCTGCCGAGAGAGAACAGGACTTCTTACCCGAAGGTCACATATAGGAGTCTTATTCAGTTTCAGAGGCTACCTCTGTTTTATATGATATCGCAGATGAGATGGGAGAGGCTTACTGAATAAATATTGGTTTAGATAACACAGAAGAGCTGCTAACATCAGACTAGTCCTAGTCCGGGAAGCTCACTTTTCTCTCTTCCCCCCCCAGGGTAAGGGAGAATTTTCAGTGTGAGCAGCTATAAGAATGAATACCCGATTTCCGGGTAATCCGATATGTCCGATGAGCTCCCCGAAGGGACAATCTGGTATAGGGGGACCAGACGTGGAATGGTTGGCAGCTTCTTTGATTCTCTCGTCTGAAATGAAAAGACTGTGACTATCACGGTCAGGGAACAAAGGGTCTTACCAACCCCTCCGCAAAATAACCCAGGCGGAGCCAGTTAACATGATAACTGCTGAAGAGGGCAAGGAAGATTGGCGACCTAGGCTCTGTCCACCAAACCAATATCCTATATCTCTGTTGGGGACCTAGGCTTGTGGCACCCCCTATCTCTTAAAGGCTGTTCAAAATAAATATCTCTTTTTTTTCTCTCAGGCACAGTTGCTTTCCTTGATTCGGGCACAGTGTCTTCGACAAATCGTTGTCTCAGTCTCTGGTCCTGTGGTTTAGTCACCTTAGTCCAGTGTATCAGAAAGCACATCTGTCTTTCCGAGACATAAAGAGTTAGACTCCGCCTTGATATATGAGTAAGGTCAAAGCATAAAAACCAAAGCGAATCTCGTTCAACCGCAACGGAACGTTGTGCGGTAGCTCGGCCTTCTTTAAAGCCTTGTGACTCCCATCCCATCAAGTCAGAAACCAAACACTGAAACTAGCCTAGCCCCGGTTAGGCGGAGATCAAGGGATGCGCGGAGCTCAATCCTTTTTTTTTGTTCGGGAATTAAACCTTATCTGTGAGTCAAGAAAGATTTCCATCGCTGGCGAACTTGGAGCAGAAAGCTAAATTCAAAGAGAGGGAAAACCCCT
Source organism: Reutealis trisperma (assembly GCA_947687605.1). NCBI lineage: Eukaryota > Viridiplantae > Streptophyta > Magnoliopsida > Malpighiales > Euphorbiaceae > Reutealis > Reutealis trisperma. Next base: position 24,749 of record CANTUT010001756.1, on the reverse strand, counting down.
CGAAGGAGTGAGACTATACCCTTATGAAAGACCAGTTTAGAGGGAAGCACCCGCCCCTTTCTTCAACATAGGGGACATTGAACCCTATCTACTTTCCCATTACTTCTTACCAGGAAAAGGCATACCAAAGATTTTTGGAAAGACACATTGAAATGGAAGTTCGAGGAGTAGGCGCCTGATCAAACGCCTTACTTACGTGATAGGGGCTTCGAGGTCCAGAGCTTTAGGAATAATAAGAACCTGTGCTTACCAGAATAGTTTGTCAATCAACCACTTGCACTTTTTTACTTCCTTAACTTACTTCACTTACCGCTACTCGCCCAAGCGCCTAGAACAAGACATTCTCGTTGTGTCGCATCCTAACTTCCTTCACTTTAACTATCTGAACTTATCTAAACAGGCTATCGCCGCTAATAGAAAAAGTACTTGCTTGACCCGTCTTACCATTCTATAAAATGAAAGGGCTACGAAATACCTTTCTACAACTTACTAATGAACGAACCTTGGGACTCGCTAGCGCCTGTTAAGGCTAGTCATCATTAGCTCTTTCTTTGTCTTTCTAGCCGCTTTCCTTGCTTCGCCATACCGGCGAATGGACTTACTGACTAAGTAACTTAAGGTTTGGAACCCTTGCTAGCTGCTTTTGTGGAAAGAGAAATCTCCCTTACGTAAGTTAACTTTGTATAAATAAATATGTAGATTGGGACTACATTTGAAAGAAAAAAGGTTAGACAAACCTCTTTTTAGAGTCCTCATAAATGTCTTATCGAATCTATTATCCAAATATCAAAGGTATTATAAAGATTAGAAAGACTATCTAGCTTTCCGCTTTCAGACCAGACTCCTGGCACACACACCGTACTTCTAGCTCAATCCCTTGCTTCGAACTGACAACAGAGGGCAAGCTAGAGGAGATAAGACTTCCCTGACTTAGTAAAGGAGAATACCCCGGCTTTACCTCCGCTTCCCTTAGGGTGTAGAGCCGGAATATGGCGTTCGGAAGAGTCTGGAACTTTAAGAAAGATTATTTAAGACATGTGCGCACGTGAAGGGTTATTCGATATCAAGGCTAACCGATTGTTTCAGTTGTTTAGTTAAGGACACATGTCTAGTTCCTATTGGGGATAGTTTCACGAATATGATGTTTGTTTTTAACTTGACACGTGGCAACATTTTATTGGCCAGAGATGATTATAAATAGTATCTGTTGGTGAAAAAGAGCAGTAAGAGGAAGAAGAAGGGAGATCGTGAAGTTAGCAAGTTTCCAGTTTGAGTTTCTTTCCCTGAAGAGCGTGAGTAGAAGAGGTACAGCTAGAACTTCGACTGCGAGGAACCAAGTTCATCCGATCGCACAAGAACTGAAACAGTTCTTCTTTCCTTTCCGGAGACTGAGCTTGTTGCGGCAAGTCATGCTTAGCTACAAGTGTGGAATCCCTCAGAACCCGATTTGATGATGATGTATTCAAATAGTTACCCATCCAATCTGGAATTTGATAGTGAAGATAAGATGAATGGAATCGCTTTCGAGCACCCTTTCTTTGTTGTCCTTGGGTGTATGCGTGTGTGCGAAATTCGTCTTCTTCTTTCCTTTTTTCCACTATAGCAATAGATATACCAAAAGAGCATATATACTATACAGAATCCTCTTCTGGGCATCCTAACTGAACTTATACTTAACTTAACTCTTACTCCTGCCTGTGTCCCTTGCTCTAATCTGACCACTCACTTGTCCGGCGGGACTGGAACAGACAGAGAGAGAGAACGCGCTTTCTTCTTTTTGACTTACGTTACATGTCGATCGACTAACTATGTAAATAGTTGGGGCGGAAAGAGCCCCTGAATAACCCATTTGACTTATTCAATCGATAAATGATCTTACCACGGAGCGGTAGGTAATATAAGACAAATGGTTGAATGCCCAAAGAGAAGCCTTAGACGAGTGCTTTTGGAGACAGAGAAGACTTTGGTAATTGGCTTTCCCGAATAAGGGACCCAGATGGTGAGGGGACTCCGGCTTCTCGGACTGTGACTCCTACATCTGTTTTCAAATCCAGTTCTTTCCCTCAGGGAATGGGAATACCTTGAAAAAAGATAAACTAAACACACCTTTCCAGACTTAATTCTTTCCAGATTGACATACTATTTATCTATCAGCGGTGCCACAGCTTCTAGCTCGAGTGGCTCTTCGCGGCTTGCAAAGCGTGCTTGAATTGGCTCCTTGAAGAGTTTGATCAGCGAGAATTCAACCAGCGAAGGATCCAAGTCTCAAAGCGAAGGCAGCACGGGTCTTGACTCCGAATCCATGAAAGGGACTAAAAAAGATTTCATTCTTTTCTTACCTGACAGTTCTAAAAAACCCATTTTCGTTAGTATGTAAAACCTTCTCGACTCTTTGATGGCGAAAGGCCCTGTGATAGCCAGGATGAATGCTGAGTCTACTTAGAATACATCATAAAGGCCATAGATAGAAGAGAAAAGGCTGTTAGGGTAATAAAACAAACCTGCAATCGAATCCCCAGCGACTGTTCTCGCTGTTGTCGGAATAAGCGCTTTAGGAGTAGCACTAGCATTAGCAGGAGCAGGAAGAGTAAGTAGCACGTAGCACTATGACTTTCATTTTGGAAGAATGGGTTGTTTGCAGGACAAATAGCTTATATAAGATCGGATGCAGACGCTTTTGGGACATGAAACGGCCATTTCGCCTAGCTAGTACAATCTTGATGCCGAGACTAGATTCTAAACTAGGGTTTGGAACTGGTAGTGTCAAAGAGGCGATTCTCAACGCATCTGAGAAGGCAAGTAAAAGACTTGTTTACCTGGAGAATATAGGTTCGAATCCTGTCCCCGCCAGTCAAACCGATGTCGTTCTCTAGCATACTAGCTAGAGGGATCTATATGTACTGGTCATACCAGGGTACTTATGGTCCAGGGTAGTGACACCTCTCAGAAAAAAAGAGAAGGAAAAACCAAAGGTTGACAGATAAATAAGTTAATACATAATGTCTCGACACATTAATTGGATTACCCAGTCATTGACTGATTCACCGAATCAAAAGCAAAAGGAACTTATCCGATTTTGGAACAATTTTTACTCTAAATTAGAGGTAGAGGAAAAGAGTAAAAGAAAATCTGATCAGTATCAGGACAAAGTATTCACTATTTTGAATAATAATAAAAATGTACCATTAGATACAGATCTATTACGTGATATCCAAATGGAAATTGAGAACCTAACTATGAGTTTCGATGAGAAATCTATGGTAGATGCCGCTCCCGACATAATAAAAATCTTAATCCGGAAGGATGAGCTAAGTGCAAAGGATTATCTCAGGGGTAAGGAACTAACAAAGGATGATAATGAATTGCTTTCTAAGTTCGGTCAATATACGATTGAGGCATTAATAGTTTTTGTATTATGTATAGTTTTTTCCCCACTTGAACATAGCTCACATATTCGTGTTGCTACTTTGATTGAACAACTCGACTTAACTGTCCGACTACAAGCATTATCATTTAAATCCTGCAGTTCTAAAAAAGAACCTTCTATGGATGATGTTGATGAAGTGAAGCCGTCTGGCAAGGAGAGTAAAAAATCGAAATTGGAGATGGGGTATCCCTTCGGTTCCGGCTTAGTTCAATTCATGGAGGAAAGGGAGTTGATCACTTTCAGTACTGATAACTTCGAAACTGTTCGAGTGAAGAATAAGGAAGGAGCTTATTTTCTTCCAAAAACTCTCTACGCATCCTGCAACTTTAATATCTCATTACTACCGATCAAGCTCAACCTGCCTATGATATGCCCACCTTTAGATTGGAGGAGTGCCTCCCCGGGGGGTATAAACCCTATAAACATTGATGATCTATCAGGGGGTTACTTAAGTGGGCTACTATCAATATATGATAGTTACCGCCTGTTAAGTTCCGGTAACATATATCATTTTTCTATTGATTTTGAATGGGGTAATTACAAAGATCTGTTAAATGTAATGAACAAGCTCCAGTCTCAAACGTTTAAAATCAACAGTGATTGGTTGAAATATATTCAAGAAAAGGAGGATTTCTTAGTTAGACAGGGTTATCTCATGCCAAGTTTTCTTGCCTCTACGAATATGAAAGATGTATCCATCTCTCTTAGAGAGTCTTACATGAAGGATGTGGTTATTAAGAAATTATGTAGCTTTAGCTCATTGTTAGATACTTTATCTAAGAATATACAGCATTCTCGTTATCAGCAATTGATTATCAATCTGGCAATAGCCTACGATGGTTATCATTTTTATTTGCCGGCCTTTCTCGACATCCGAGGTCGAATCTCCCGAAATGGGATCTTGCACGAGCGTGATCTAGCAAGAAGCCTGCTCCTCTTTGTGGATAGTAAATCAGTGGATAGTCAATCAATGGACTATAATAATAATAAATTGAAAATTGACATATTTTATGCCGCAACAGCCTTCCATTACAAGTCTTTCAACTCTCAAAAGGAGGCAAATGCGTGGTGTAGAACCTACTTATCGAAGATGGATGAGACTCCTCCTGTTGAGGACGCTCTTAAGGCTAAACGCCCTTTTCAGTTCATTGCCAATATTTTTTGCATTATAAAACAGAATTTTAACGTTGTTATAAACACCCCTATTACCCAATATGCCTCGGCGAGTGAATATCAGATCATGAGTTACTTTTTGTTGGATGAAACCCTTGCTAAGAGAACGAATCTCATTCCATCTTCGGATGGTCAAATCCAAGATATTTATTCTTACTTCCTCGAAGAGCTCAAGGTGTTCATGAAAAAAGAACTTGAGCCTAATCTAGCAACAGTAGTAAGCAACCACCTCAATCGTAAGCTAGTCAAAGGTATCTATATGCCACTTATGTATGGGAAAACTTTAAAGAGCACGGCCGATGATCTACGAGCCCAACTCTCTAACATCATCACTCCTAAGGAAAGCTTCCGTGTTGCCAAGGTCTGCTTAGATTTCTGGTACATGATACTTCCGGGTATGGATTGCCTTTTAAAGTTGATCCGCAGTATAGGGTGGTTAGCGTCATTTTGTAATCGCCCAGTTTTCTACAAAGTAGATTTCTTTACCACGGTACAGGATTATATGAAGATGATGCCAGTCAATATATCTCTTTATGATAGACATCATAATAAGAAGAGTAAGAGGCGTAAGGTTACTTTCAAAATACCTTCTAAAAGAGAGAGAGAGAGAGATACTAGGAAGACAGAAACCTCTACCTTCGTCAACTTCATTCATCAGATGGATGCCCAAATTGCTATGAGTGTTGTTAAACGCACTATTTTAGAAAATTTGAGTATTTACACAGTACACGACAACTTTATTACTACTGCAAGATATAGCAGTAAATTACCTAATATATATAGCGAGGTCATTTGTGACCTGGGCCCTCCACTTTCAATGATCAACAAATTCATCTTTATGAATATTCTCAAGCCTATTCTAGAGGTAAAGGGGGAGAACCCGTTATATGTTAATATACAGGATGATTTCGCCCTTGATTTCTTTTCCAAACAGATAATCGACCTAAAGTGGCTAAAACACTTATTAGATAATTCTTTACCAAAAGAGAAGAAGAATAGCAAGAAAACTTGGGATAAAATGATCTCGGACATACAGACCAATTACTATAACTATATTCATTTTGTATGCGGGTATAACAGCCCTAGTTGGGATGCTCATAAGCGTAAGTGGTCTATATTCCAGAAAAAGGTTCTATCTTCTTGTAAATCTAAATCTAATTACAGCGTACACCATTAACAATGAAGCATAAGATGGCATACACCACAGACAGGGCAGCTATTGAACAGTTATTGAATCGCTTCTATCAACAGATTGAACGTCGTTTGATGCTATCCTCTTCTTATATCGAGCTCAATTTCATCGATCCTCTTCTACTCTATAACTCGAGATCGCCCTCCCTACTCCCCTATCCCTCTAAGTCTTAAATTCCTTCTTTCCCCGCTAATGAACTATTTTCTTCTTCCTTTCAGTCTCAATTTCATCGAACCTTTCACCGTTAAGAGATATGTAATTGAGATATAGTCAAAAGCGATGTTGGTCGATCGGTGAATTCTCATCCCTAAGGTTGAGCTTAATTACCTGCTTGAAAGCACCTTGAAAGCTCCTTGAAGGTCATCGGGTCAAGGTAGGAGTGAATACGTCGGCCGGCTAGCAGTAGCTCTTCTTCCCGGGGTGGATGAGAACTGACCATTCTTATCTTATATTCAATTACATTGACCCTCACTTACCTGGCTCTCAGTTACATCTCACCTCTCCCTAAGGTCAAGGTCGAGTTCAATTTCATCGAGCCTTGCTACATCAGCTGCTGCTGCAGACGAAGAGGAAGAATGGCTAACTTCCCTTAGAGATTGATAGAGGAGTTCTTTCGAAGGCACATCCTCTCCCGTTGGTCGACTTAACTATGTCAACCCTCTCCCTACGGTCGAGTTCATTCTTAAACCTAAGCTCGGGATTGAAGATCAGTTGAAAGACAATGCTACCATTAGTGATGAAGGGACTATTAATGTAGTGATGAGGGTACTATTAATGGCATTAGTTACGAGGAAGGGTAAGCCTCAAGCTTCAAGTACGGACACATCCTCAAGGTAAGATAGAGCTTCAAGCAGGGATTGAAAGAAGGACTTCCTTCCCATTGCTTTCGATAGCTAGATATGCTTTACCGGGCCCTCCGGCTCGTAGTAGGAAAGAGTCAATATCCATATCCCTCACTGCGCTCGGTCAGCTCAGTGGGTATACAGTCCACTCCTTCTGTCCACGGTATACCTTATACAGTCCAATAGCCCCTTAGTCCCGTAGTCCCGGTCGGTATCGTCGTCCAATCCCTGCTTCGTTCCAGTCTCAGGCTATAGTCTCCTCTTTCCTTAACCCAGAAAAAAAGTCATTAATATAAGTCATCTTTTTCATCCTCCTTTCGCTTTTTCTTCTTAGGAGAAGGCTTCTTCTTAGCATAAGGAGCTTTCTTAGGTTTCTTAGGTTTTCTCTCCTTCTTGTTATTAGTTTCATTTTGAGCTTTCTTCTTCTTCTTACCTTTGTGTGGCTGTTTGGAAGTTTCTTTCTTAGGGTCATCAGCATTCTGTGTAGAGTGCGATTTCTTATTATCACTTTCTTTAGAAGTCTCACTTTCTTTAGAAGTCAAACTAGCAAGTTTAGACTCTAAATGAGAAATCACTCTCTCTCTTTGAGCTAAATTCTCTCTATATTTTTCATTTAGTTTCTGAAGACACTTCACTTCATATTCAAATATCTTTCTTTCTTGACCAGCAAAGTCTGTAACATCAAATGGTGCTGTGTCCACCCAAAGATTATTATTATTATCCAATAAAGGTAGCCTTTTGTTACTAGCTCTGATTCCAAGGCTCACTTGTGTTTCTTTTCTGATGATATCCAGTCTTTCCCAATCAATTCTGAAGTTAAATACAACAGGTGTTATCATTATTCTTGACAAATCAGCGTATTTTAACTCAAACCATTCTTCATTGACCAATGACTTGGCAGGACCCTTGTGTTTAAGTTTTAGGATTTAAAAACCTTCAGGTGTCTGAAGACAATAACACTTTGGTGCTAAGAAGATGCCTTTCGTTACAATGTGTTCTAATTTATACTTACCCAATTCTGTAGATGAAATTACATCCTCAGGAAGAGGATTGCCAAGAACAACTGAGTCCGTATCCGTGTAGTAACAGTCAGGTCTGGAAATGTATGGATACATATGAATACGAGCACAAGCAGTGATCGCTGCTGCCAATTGAACGGCTGATATCCTTGGTGGACTCCAGTCATGGGGGGGGTCCTGTTCGGCATTGAACCAGTATGAAACAATATAGTAATCCTCGCTAAGCTTGTCCGCATAAATGAAATCAGTTGTCTTTGTCAAATTGTTATATCGATTAAGATCGCAGACCTCAGTGAATGTGCATTTTGGGTTAATACCAAATCTACCGTAGAGTGAGTTCATAAGGATCTTGTACACATAGGACAGGGCATCATTACCAGTTTTCTTAGCTTCTTGTCTTTTCCCGAATATGGTGGAAACAAATCTTCCGAAAGGGCTGCTATTCTTGTTTTCAAACAAGTAGCCTGAGAGAGGCATGATCCGGTAGCCTATGTCGCGCGCATACTTTAATTCTTCACTGTAATAAACGCCTACAAATTTTCCTGTTGGGAAGAGTAGTGTTTTTTTCTTACCATCCCTATATGGTAAAAATGGTCGTTTTATATTAGGAGGACACTCAACATAAGCTTCAATAAAACCAAACAAGTTGTCTAAGTCCTGACCTTGTAAATTACCATGCCAGACGGGCTTACCCCCTGGCATAGGATATGTTTTCATAATAAATGGATACAATGAGTTTACATCATAGTAATATAGGTTTTCACCCTTTGGTATATAAGTATCAGCATGGCCACCATAGTAACCACTACGAATGAAAGAGTCTTCGTTCCGATTTGGGATATGGATAGGCCAGTTTTTTTGATCGTAATAATTCGTACGAAAAATTGTGAGAGCTAGCGAGGACACGGTTAATTTTGTCACGATATCCACTTGGTACTGAGTCCAATATATATCTTGAGCTTTTTGCATAACACCACCTAATAGAAGGATATCCTGTTTCATATAATTCAACAATTCATCCTGGAGAGGAAACAGATTCGACTCTTGCACTTCGTCATGTTTTATAGATCCTTTTTTTCCTAATTGTGGACAGAGATTTTTTGCTAAGTTAGTAAGACTACTTGGGAGCAATGTGATGGAATCCCTTAGACGGAATAGCAGCTTCTTTCCACGATAGATAGCTATCTCATATAGCCTATTGTTCCTCATAAGAGGAATGAACTTGTACTTTACACCATGATTTGCTAAATATTTCAATAATATAATACCATCGAATCGTGAGAAGTTGTGGAAGTAGACCGTTTTAATAGATGGATCTGTTCTAACAACTGCTGCTAAACGTTCTATAAAGTCGTACAACATCTTCTTGCTCCTTACTTCAAATGTGTCGAATACCATAACCGGATAATCTTCACTGAAATATGTTTCAATACCATTGACAGTCTCTGAAGACAGATCATCACCTGGTCTAACAACTAAAAACCCCACTGCGTAAGGTACATGAACATCATTTATTAGAACAGTCTCTGTATCGGCAACAATGAAAGGCTGCCTTGGTCTTTTACTCGGGTTGAGTGCTGTGAGATACTCTTGATAACAACGCTTACTATGTCTGATCTTTCTCGCTTCTTTAGGTTCTTCAACCACCTCCTTACTGTTCATGCTTTCCCAGATCTTGCTAGCAATCTCCTCAGATGAGGGTTTAGGCATCGCACTATCCTTCATATCTAAAAGATAGATTCGAATATAAAGACCAGTAATCTCCTCATCATCGTATTCCTCAGCTTTCACCCTCACTTGTTCTTCAACCAAAGCATAGACTGGCTGATCTATCCCATTCTCTCTAAATGTGATTGCAGGACCTATTGTAAAGGAAAAAACTTCGGATGTAGTTTTTTTTCTCATTACATAACTAATAGTAAACTTACCATAAGAAGACTCTGTTGTGTAAGCGTACTGGAATAGTAAATCCATTACAGCACATACTATCAGATCACAGTCATTACATCTAATAGGTGGCGAAAATGCTTCTCCAGCAACTATCAATCCTGAATAGGGAACCCGGCATTTTTCATTCTTGATTAAATGCTGCAAGCTAGCCCATGTTAAATCAAAATTCATTTTATCCATTTGATCATCCATGGTTGTTGTATTTCTATTCATATTCATTCTTAAAGGTGTAAACTGTAATTGTACGGTAAATTATACCAAATTGATAATAAATTTGTGTATTCCTCCCATTCTCTAAGATAGTTACAATTGTGCCCCGTTTTATTAGGATCAAAATTGCATATCGTATTGATATACTTGTTGTATGCTTCGAGTATTTTATTAGTCTTATCTTCCCAAAGCTTCTTTTTCTTTTTATTTAAATTGATAGGGAGACATCTATTTAAGTATTCTTCAAGATTACTATATGGTATAGGTTGATGACCGGCATGTAGCGTTATATTGCCATCCTTCAGATTTCGAATAATAAAGTAATTAATATAAGTTAAAGGATCAAACCCTTCAGTAAATATCTTAATATACAAATTTTATATTGTCATAGCGTGAGCAGCATTAGTAATGAAATTATCGTGTACCGTATATACGGGAGCTCCTTTCCTTTTCATTTCATAGATCATAAACATGGCTATATTAGCATCTTTCTGATGAATGAAATTTGCAAAAATAGCTGCAGAAGTCTTTTTGCGATCCCGATCTGGTGTGGGAACTCGTAGAGTTACTTGACGCCGTTTCTTGTGGGTACGATCATATACCCATATAATGACAGGCTTCGATTTCATATAGTCCTGTACTGTTGTAAACATAGGAATACTGTAGTATACAGGTTTTTCCCTGGCGGCAGATAACCAACCTACATCGCGGATCAAATTCATTAGATTGATCAGTTTTTCGAATCTTTTATGAAAGAAAATAAGGATCATGTATGCTAAATACTTGCATTCTTTTTTCTTTATCAATGTTGAATAATGTATATATATATCTTCTGACATACTGTGTAATGTCTTTCCATAGACCAAAGGCATGAAGAGAGATTTGATTAACTTTCGATTAAGACGAGGACATACTATGTCCACCAGTTCGGGATGTTCTAACTCCAATTCTTTTTTGAAGTAATCCTTAAGTTCTTTTAGAAAGAAGTTGTAAACATCTTGAATATGTATTTTCACATTATTCTGCTCATCAACTTCGGGACAGGGTATAAGATTTGTATTCCTAGCTAATTCTTTATCTAACAAAAAGTAACTAATGATCTGATAAGCACTTGCTGATGCATCTTGTGTGATAGGAATCTGCAAAGGTGATATACTACTGTGTTTATCTTTCGATAAAACTTTGCTTATGAACTGATAGGGATCTCTTGCATTTACAGCAAACTTAATGAGTCTTTCATCCGAATTGAATTTTACCTCCTGGTCCTGAAACCATTGATGACCTTCTTCATAAGAAGAAAACTTCTTAAAATGAAAAGCGGCTGCTGTGGCTAATATCCTAAATAAATCATAGTTGTCAGCGTCAGAAGAACTATCTGATTGATAAAAGGCTTTTTCCTTCTCTTCTACATTAGAAAAAACAATCAAACTTCGTGCCAAATCACGCTCGTGGAAATGTAATACCCCAGAGCGGTAGATCCTACCACGGAAGTCAAGGAAGGCTGGTAGATAAAATGTATACCCTGCGTAGGCTGATGCTATTTCGAATATAAAATTCTCATAACGAGCACGTTGGATACGCAACATGAACTCATTTAGCAAATCTTGATATTTTACGACGTTTGCCATAGATTTATCATCTATGTAAGTCTTTCTTAATAGATTGGTAGCATTGGCAATATTCATTGAAGCAAGAAACCTAGGCATAAGTAGGCCTGATGTCACTAATTCATCATAATTTTTATTAAGGAAATTTAATACATCTATGTTTATTTCAAATGCTTCAGCCTGTAAGCTGTTCATGGTATCACACAAAAATTTTTAATTATCTTCTAAGACTATATGAAAATGATCCAAGTCACGGCTTGATAAAAGGTTATAGCGATGAATATAATAAAAATCACCAATAGGCTGGCTTAAATCCCTGCTTATAAATAGAAACTAGATTGGCTTCTTAAAGTAGTAGCATTCGATAGGATTTCTGCCTCGAGACGTAGAGCTATTAGTTCAGGAAAGAAGATCTTGGCCAGCAGTAGTAGAGCAAGCTTCTGCCCTTGTCCCCTTTCGGGTGGGATCCTTCGCTACTGGTCGACCGCTTCTTCGGGCGACGAGGAGGTCCATCCATTATATCTGCTGGTCTGCTCGGAGCGTAACCATACTTGGAGGTTTCATACCCAGACGGGAATGAGAAGGTCGGAGTTAAGCATACGCTATCAGGAAAGCCCTAAGGTCTATCCCCGAATCGATACTTTAGAACATGGATGAGGGAGAAGAGAGCAGTGTACGTGGATCATTCTAGAATCGAAGAGGGAGACTTTTGTGAGGCAATCTTCATTTTCGATTTTCGTGACTAAGGAATGGGTAATGGAACGATACAGATGACTTTCTTCCAACATATACGCGGTTGGGCAACCTTCCATTGCTGCGGCTGGCCATTCCCTGTTAGCTGTTTCAGCAACCATCTTTTGATTCCAAAACCAAACACTGACTATCCCCTCCCTCCGGGAGATAGAAAGGACCCACTCAATCCATACTTTCTTTGTTTGAGAATGATGTTGGGAGAAAGAAAGGCGACTCTTGTGATCCTTCGACATTATTGAAGGGAGGGGGCTCGACCTGAAGCCTTGAAATAGAGTCCCATCCGCCTCCCCGGCTCCACGCGCCCTTACTAGTAAAGGCTCCCATTGGGAGAAGAAATTGATGAGTGAGCGATCCGGCCTCTAGCCCTTCAATGATGGATTTGTCTTAAAACTCCGACCTCGGTAGAAAACGAACAGCTAAGTCCTATCATTCATTTCCGTAATAACAACTTGATGTGAGGAAGTGCCATCATTCTCCTCTCTCAGGGTCGAAAAGCGCCCGGCGGCGTGAAGTTGATGAGCAGGGATGGTGTCTTTTTTCTAGTTGGCCAAGCGGCCATCCCCCGTCTTCCATAGCCAAGGATTAGTCATTTAAGGATCAGTTGATGCGCTGGGATGAAAGACAGTTCTTCGGTGCTGCTCCAGGACGAACAGTAAAGGCACATGAAGGTATTGGCTTTTACTATCGATCGGATGGAGAGAACCGCGGCGCTTTACCTTAAGAATATCTAAAGGCGAAGATTTTTTTTCGACTAGCAAGTTTACGTACGGAGGTCCTAAGTTTATCATTGCTCGGTGAAGTCTGATTTGAGCCCTGGTCAAACTGATCCTTCCGGCAGAGGATGGTCTCATATTAGCAATGTTTTGATCGCGCCTATCTGTCGTTGCCAATGAGCCGATCACCAAGAGAAAGTCTCTCTCTTAAGGTGAAGCGCGTTTCAGCCAGCTAAAGGAAGGTCGCGTTAGCGCCCCTGAAATCAAACTCAAGGCAATGAAATTGACAACCTTACTAATAGAAAGGGGAAAGATGCGCTCAATCCCTTCTCCAACTTAGGAGTAGGGGCTCTAGAGCTTTTTCCGCAGGCTGCTATGCTAGTTGTAGCGCGGTAGCGCTTTACTAATATAATAAAAAGTCAAGGGGACTCTATCATAATCTTACGAATCTACAACTCTCTTTACTGAACCGAGCGAGACTCTATCCAGATCTAAAAAATTCGACAAAGAGCCTTCTTCTAACTAGGAGAGTCAGCAAGCTACCGGAAGCGAAGCTTCTGGCTCCCCCTTTGAATTTCCAATTCCTCCTTTTCGTTCTACTTAGGTAGAGCAATCCGAACTCTCGACAGAATATAAAAGAGGTTTTTATTCCAAGCATGAACTTGCCTCAACGAACTCATGTGGACACTCCTAAGCCCGAGGACGATCTCTCAAATACACATTAAGATGTTGATCCGTTTTTCTTTTCTTTGCTGATTCCTCTCAATGAAATTTGCCATGTTGCACTAAGTTACTTACGGATGTATGCATGCAGTCCGGGAACACTTTGGGGTGAACACCCATCCAAACAAGTAGGGTCAATAGTTCAGCATTTAGGCCGTAACATTTAGCAACAAAAAAATCTTTAACCCAACAAGTGCTCTCCGAACCAAGCTAGATAGTCTCCTATCACTAGGCTCACCAACCAACCTGGACTTTTATTCTTATTATTCCTACCGGATATCAAAAACCATAAGGATTGTTTCCAGCCATGAGTTCCCAGATGACATAAGCGCTCTTGAGTGGGCTGGACCATTCCATCAAATCTTTGAGAAGGGGCCCAATCTCGTATTTGATGGTCGGCGCGGCGATAGACTTCGCTTCTACGACTGCCTCCCCAGCCGTTGCAAACACTGAGCGAGAACGGTAAGGGGCGCACAAAGAATGTCGTTGCGCGGGGATGCGATTCGCCAAGCTGGGGCAAACAAAGCCGTCCGGCCCTACCGGATTAGGCTTTCGAAGAAAGGCCTTCGAAAGGTTTAAGAATGAACTCGAGTGAGAACGTTTAGGAACGAACTCGAGTGAGAACGAGAGGAGTGGGAGTGGGAGTGGGAGTGGGAAGGTAGTAAGCTATTAAGAGTCTGTTCAAGGGGGGAGCCCTCTTATCGGAAAGATCTCCGTGCGTGGCGTGATAAGGAATCCTAGAAAAGATCGATTGAGACTCCCTCCCCGGTCCCACGAAGATCTCTACATACTTGTCTGTTCAGCCCAGGACAACTGAGATCTTCTGGTCTGCGTGCGTGGGAGCAGCTCAAACAAAGAAGAGTCTGGTCTGGTCTGAATTCAGGCCCGGCCCGCCCGCCTGCAGCTAGGTTCGGGAATGGCGCCAGGCGAGGGCGCCGCTATACCCCTTAATGAATCGAATGGTCCTTCGACCTTCATTCGGCCGGCATAGATCTCATGAGACCCGCCCACTATTACTACGAAAAAAGCCCTGCCCTTTTCCTTCGCTACTAGGGAGAGTAAGCAACCTCTATTAGCGCCGGACCGAATTGATCGTGTCATGTGCAACGTCCATCAATGATGGTTCATTAATGTCCATTGATTTAGACTCCTTCCCCCTTCCCAACTACGAATAAGATCGAGAGGAGCCCGAAAGAAAGCCCCCAAACCAAGAACGGAAACGGAAGCCTTTCTATTCACTCCCCATTCTCTCTTAAATAAAGCTCGCCCTCGAGCCCTGGGCAGGTCGGCCGGGTCTTTCCTTTCCCTGTTGTTCTGTTTCCGCTACGAGAAAGACACACGGAAGAGGTATGCCCAGCGCGCGGAGGATCCGTTGAGAGTTTCTGTTGTCTCGGTAGGGAACTGTACGATCTTTTCCCCTATTGTATTGAATCAATAAAAAAAGAGGTCAGTGCTACGGCCCCCTATTGTTTGATCCAATATTGACCGGGGACGAGCCCCGACTTCCATAGGTCCTTGGTTTGACCTCCCGTAGTGGTCCTTGCTTTTAGTGGAGCGGGGCCAATTTCTCGTACTTGCTCAGTGTGCCCCCCTTTCGTCGAGTGCCCCGCCCGGTTCACTGGGCTGTTGGCCTACCAAGCACTTGCCCGCTGCTCTTGCCGCCCGCTTGACGGGCGGAGCGCTCGTTATCCTTACTGTTCTCTCTGCTGGGGGCCCCTATTGCTCTAGCCATAAGCTATGGCAGCTCGCAACCACAGGGGGCCGCCCTGCGAGGCCAGAGTGGGCTCAGCGGTCAGCCCCCATTCGAATTACGTTAGGGGGTCTTTCGCTTTTGCCAGATCTAGAGAGATACTACGAGTCCTCCGTCCCAGATTCCATCGCCGCGGCCATCTGGTTCACCGGTACTACCAAAAAGTATCATGCTTACGTTACAGTTACTGATGGTTTAATTATCTTGGACCACGAAGACCCCGGTCGTGCTTCTGGTTTCCATCATCATATTGATGATAAATCTCCTCGTGCTCTGCCATAAGAACTTGGAGTCCGTATCATGGTGAAGGTAAGGTAACGCTGTGATTCTTGCTCAAAAAACAGACCGAACGCGTTCGAGTTATTGGCTCGTCCGACCCGGCAGCATTCATGAGTCGCTCGTTCAACTGTCCCTCGGAGACACGGTCGAGAAGTACCATGCATGGTTGCCCCCCGTCCTTTCTTTCTCTCGGTCCCACCCAGCAAGATACGGCTCAGACAAAAAACGTGAGCGCCCCTCCGCAAGCCTTATTTTATTAGTAAAGTCAAGCTTTGGCTCCCTAAAGACTAAAGAAATGGATCAAAAAAAAGGGGGACTTCCGCAACGGGCTATGCCACCCAAACCAACTGAGGGAAGTCGCATCCGTCCCATCGCAAGCACCTACAATGTCATGATCACATTGGTTTACCCTTTTTTCTTTGGTAGTTCAACGGACGGTCGCCCCTCCAACAAGAAAAGGTATAAATATGGAAACTTCTCTGCCGTTTGAATCGGAGAATTTATGGAGGAAATCGGGTTTTAAATTTCCAGAAACCACACGATTATATAGCCAAAGGGAATAGGCCGCGCCTAAAATCATCCCAAGCGCTGCTAATGTGGCTACTAAGCTATTTTTTTGGAAAGCTCCTACTGAGATGAGAAATTCCCCAATAAAGCTGCTAGTACCAGGTGAACTCATATTGGCCAAAGTAGAAGAGAAGAAAATGGTAGAGAGATTCGGCATGGTGCTCACTAAACCTCCGTAATATCTAACAAGTCGAGTCTTATGTCGGTCATATAGAACACCAACACATAGAAAAAGGGCTGAAGAAACCAGTCCATGACTTAACATCGGTAGAATGCTACCTCCAATTCCCTGTATGTTCGATAGAGCCAAAGATTCCCCCCCACTGATCAGAGTACGCCGATTACCCCCCGAACCGTACAAGATAGTAGTTACCATCTATCATACGGCTTTCTAACTTCACTTCTTTTTTTGGTCGTTCCGCTCTGTCGATCGATGGTAGTATAAGAGATCTGTAACCCCCGAAGTTATTTACATAATGGTTCCCCTACCCATAGTTAGCATGTATCTCCCCGGGTCATACTTGAGTATCACATCGTAGACCCCCACCCCAACTCTATCTTCCTTATCAGTGAACCGGAACATAGTGCATAGGTACTCTTCAATGCAGCGGGGACGAGACGACGTGATATACTACGATCACGTACAGAAGTGCTGCCCTTCGGCTCGGCAATATGGAACCTCTCAACAGCTCTCGTTCCTTTATGAGGTCCTATCGGGATAGGTAGGCCCAAGCCTTTCCCTTCCCCCCGACCGAGCAGTAGTTCCCCACGGCTGACAAATAGGAGTTTAGGCCGTAAAAGAAAGGCACCGGCCCCCATTCTCTCCCCCCCCCCCCACTGGGATTTTGCTTTCCTTATCTACGTGCGCACTGCGTCAGCACTGGCGAAAAAGAGGTCGGCTTTACTGAAGAAGAAGGGGCGGACCCTTCGGGTGTCATATTTTGGCCGAGTTTACCGTACTTCCGGCCCTTATGTTACGCGACCGTAATATTTTGTTACGTTCCACCGCTGTTACGCCAGAAATAAAAGGTTCCACACGAGCTCTCGTTCTGCG
This sequence comes from Reutealis trisperma, assembly GCA_947687605.1. Lineage (NCBI taxonomy): Eukaryota > Viridiplantae > Streptophyta > Magnoliopsida > Malpighiales > Euphorbiaceae > Reutealis > Reutealis trisperma. The sequence continues at coordinate 7,490 of CANTUT010001756.1, read as the reverse complement.
GCGTGATGGCAGGACCGATAGGAGATTGGCTCCGGGTGTAGATAGGGTAAAATCTGCAGGGGTTATGAAAATACATAGGCCCCTTCCCTTCTCTTCTCTTTTGGATGAATGGGGTGGTTTAGAAGGCGCTTTCCGATCTACGGTCCCTCGGAGCGAAGGGTTAGGCAGGTAGTATGGGCCCTCTGACTTCCAGCTATGTGCTGTGCGGCTCCCGCGAAGCGAATGAAGGGAAGCTCTTCGAGCTTTCTCCGCCAGCAGCTTATGTAGTGGTCGGCCTTATAAAGCTCCCTAAGCGAAGCCCCCTTCCCTTATTAAATGAAGTAGAAAGTCTTCACTTAGTAGTCGGCATTCTATAAGCGACTTGTCGAGTCTGCGCACTTCTTGTCTTGTGGTCGGCCCGTAATGCCTCCGCTTGCTTCCTTCCAGCTCAGAATGCTTGGCCCCCCGCGCCAAGTCGATCTTTTAGGCTTGGCTTCGTCCCGGAAGCGAAGCTTCTACGACGAGTCGCTTCTCCCCTTCTCTACTCTCTCTGGCGGAGAAAGCTCGAAGAGCTTACGGGTGAGCTTACGCTTACTCTCAGCCTCTTTGATTGGTAGGCGGGCGGGCTAAGCCCTCTACTTAAGATTCCATTCATATCATAAGGCTAATTTTCTCTTGTTGTGACGCTTTGGTTAGGCCGACTACTATACTATAGGCTACTTTTAGCTTCTATAGTGGCCTTTCTACTTTGGTGTAGTTGTAGTTTGTATTGGTACTGAATGAATATATCAAACAAAGGCGAGCAAGCCCTTTTACGGCCTGGGAAAAGCAGCGAACTCTAGAAGCTAGGGCCTTTGTTCACCTTTGGACACGAAGACTATTCCGTTATCAGCGGAAAGCCGCCTTAGAGATTGAACGTCGACTTATCTTATTACCGTTCAATCTAAGACAGCGCTGATAGCTTGTAGTGAACAGCCCCCTTATGAAAGCAAGCGAAAGCAGCCTTTGGTACTTAATTAAGGTTTGGAAGCCTTGCAACTATGATAGAAAGCCGTTTGCTTCTTGCCAAAGCCTTCGCCTTTCTTTTGAATCAAAGTAGGTCGCGACTCTTGTATTTTAGTCGGTCGGGGGAAGCTAGTGCTTATACGAGAGCTCCGCTTCCTCGTCTTGCTTCTGGCAAAGCTTCTACTTTGCTTCCTTCTCTCGCGCTTGCTTGCGCGAAGGCTTAAAGTCCTTTTCGCTAGGTCCAAAAGCTTCCGAAAAAGGGAAAGATCTGATCCAAGAGAAATCCCGCTTATTGAGCGCAGCTGATATGCGGCTAGGGCTAGGCGATCATATCATGCCATAAAAGACTTTTATATGTATAGAGAGATAGATCCCCTAGATATAGAGATAGAATAGATGTTCATGGATAGACAGACATTCCATTGATTCTTAGTTTTGGGGCGCTCGTCGACCCAAATGAATCATTCTTCTGGTCTCTCTTTGCCCCCCGCCCCGAAACTGACGCACAGCACAGGGCCCATTCGCTTCGCGCGCGGGAAGGCAAGGAAGTTCAGTTCATGAGACCGCGGCGGAGTGGAGCAGCCGCGACACGAAGACGAAGTTCCTTACCTTAGCTGGATCTCGCTGGTGCCACCTAAACGGTAGGTAGGCGGCGGATGTGTGACGTTTGGAGTTGTCGTTCGTGCACCTGTCCCCAATGGAAGAATGAGTGATCCGTTCCCCTGCAGATCATGGCCTTACCACTCGGTCCCCGATGGCCAGCGGGGGGTTCGGTATAGCAGCTCACGTTCGTTTGCGCTGCGCGTTCCCGCTGGACTGGACACGTGTTAGCTGTAGGAAGTATGGTTCCGAAAGTGACTTCGGTTCGCCAGTTCAGGCTCAACTCCTCGCTTTACGTTAGCGGACCTACAGGTCGGGCCGGGGCTCTGCGCTCTTTCTGTGTGGGACGATGCCGGGGAGAGAAGGGAATGCGTCGAGGCGGCGAACAACAACAAGACAACTACATTTTGGCTTTTCCCTCCATGAGATGAGCCTAGTGCATTGGACCGATGGATAAGAGAACTGAGCTGGCCCAAAAAGCGCTTAGGCGCTCTACGTACGATGTAGACTCCATCAGATACATATCGATTTCTTTCTGATGGATCAAAAAAAGATAGTTGTCTCATCAATAGATAGAAATAGGAGATTTCCCCTTATTATTGATAGATTCCCTCTCTATCCATTCCTACTCTTTTGATCTATCAGAACAGATCAGCAGGCTTCTATCAATCGATTTGAAAATAGCACGTTCATATCGCTTTTCGTTCATTTTCGCCACGCCAACATAGCCATTATAATAAGAAGCAGGCGAAGCAGCTAGAAGCACTCGCTTCTAGCCCTTTCATTCTTATTCACGAATGAATTGGGAAAGCCAACAGAAAGATTCGATTCTGACTTCGTGGAGCCGGTGCTGCTGTTGCCTGCGCGTAGGGCCGTCCTCCACTCCCGTCCCGGGGCGCTAAGGGG
>CANTUT010001756.1:0-2500 GCA_947687605.1 Reutealis trisperma | reverse complement strand
AGAGGAGTAATGCTTCCTAGCACGGGACAGAGAATAGGACCACTTAGATCAGAATAGCATTCACAGAAATGTTCTAACATAGAGTAGAATCGAAGATTGAAGAGATTAGTTGACAACAGTAAAAAGATGGGCGCCTAATTCCAATACAATAGGGGTCTATCAGTGCAAGTCAGCTGAAGACCGTGATTGATGAGTGGGTAGGTGGCTTAGGTCCACCTCTCGCCCAGTGGGAAGTAATGAGGCTAGTCTCCCCCCTGAATGAAGAAGTAGTGGGCCCCCTTCCCTTCGGCCCTTTATTTAGATTCTTTCTATTTTTGAATTCTTTATCAAATTTCTAAAAAAATCTCTCTGGCAAAAGGCAATTCGTCTCCTTCGGACCCTTGCCTTTTTTCAGGTAGCTTTCTTACGCCTATTCAGCTAGTGGGGCATTGGTCATAACCGAAATTCGTCGAAGAAAGAAAAAAGAAAGAAGAAGAAAGGGAAGTTTTGTCTTTCTCCAAATAAGAGAACAAAGAAACCACTCAAAAATGAAAGTTAGATAAAGAAGTTTCAGTAAGAACTAGCACTAGACTTCTTCCCCCCTTTTTACTTTTCCTCTTTCTTTTTGTTTGTGCTTCCACCCGGGCTTTTCATTCTGTTTTATAGAGAGACCCGAGGAAAGATTTATTTAATAATTTATATAGATATAGAAAGGTGAGGAACTTTCCCCGGCATACGAAAAAAAAATCTAGGATGACGGCTTTCAAAAGACGAGTAAGGACGGGGAGGGGGAGGCTCTCGAAACCAAACGAGACTAGAAGGAACATGGGAATTAGCACCATTCATTCCTATGAGTGCTTTTGCCTCGAAGAGCCAACAAAAGGGCAGCCCTCTCTCTCTATCTTGGTCTCGGTTTAGCATCATCATATATCGATCTGGAGAAAATTTTGATTGGTTGTAGTGCGGATTAAGGAGCTGCTCCTCCATGCTGTGGCTGTGGAGGTAGGGGCTGTCGCCGCCTGATAGAGGCAGAAGCCGGGCCACCGGAGAGTCGAGTGTGTCGATTGAAAGAGGAGGGGAGACAACTCAAATGCCAGCGCAAAAATAGAAAGAGTCGTGCCGTTCAAAGTTGAATTCTTCTAAGATCCATTGCTCGATTTTGCATGCTCTGTTCCCAAAATGCATAGAGACTTGCGAGGTTTGAAGATGCTCGAGTGAGAACGTTTAAGAATGAACTCGAGTGAGAACGAGAGGAGTGGGGTCGATGTAATTGAGATTGACCTATCTTTCGCCGTTGGCTAAGTAGTACTTAGAAGCTTGGTCGCCAGTAGCCAACTTCGGACCTTCATCCTTCGTTGATTCCCTCAAGACCTCTTATAGCGCTCTTCCCTTCTAGCTAGCCTTTGGAGTCCATTTCGGATTCTGTAAGAGAAAAAAAGACTAGCGGCCCTTCTTCCTATTCCATGAAATAGCAGCGGAGTCATGAACAAGAATAGCCACTTCCTTATTTATCTACGCTATTTATTGAGTTTCCTCCCCTCGGAGAAGTAGCAACAGCCTTTATCTAATCCTAATCGACTATTGAACCATCTCACCTGAAAGTCACTCGCTACCTTAAGGCATGCCTTTACTCCTAACGCCCCAAGCACCAATACTGCTTATGTTGCATCAACAGCAAAGACTTGGGAACAGCTTCCTCTATAATTCTAATAAGAGATTCCTACTAAATGAAATCTTAAAACTTTGAATTGGGAGTGGAAAGGTCTCTAATGAGCTCTACTCTTTCAATGGCCCTCGAAGTCACTCGCTTCCATTGCGATAACCTTTCGGCATCTCTTTGACTCTGGGCTGGGCTCTAAAGGATCTACCCTTTTCTGGTAAAATGAAAATGCAACCATATGCTTAACACATCGATTTGGAAGTGGCTAATTCCCTCTGTGCTCTACTGGATCTAATTAAAAAATACGCTATTCAAAGCATCACTCAAGACTTCACTTCAAATCAATCTCCTCCAATCCCAACGGCTGAAATAGCCGCCTTTCGTCATTCAAAGAATGGAAGAGCGGATTCGATGGAGAGTTCGTTCTTCTTCCTTAAACTCTTATAAGGCAATTGCATGTCTTCAAGCTAGTCGAACTAGAGCCTCCCTTACGAGGGAGAAGGTTGGCACAAAAGTTTTCAACCCCGGGCTTTACTCAACTCGTAAAGACAAAGCAAATCTCGATGAAACCACAAGGAAGGCTACTACATCAACAAAAAGAAGTTTCCCGGCTAACAAATTTTATATAAAATTCTATGATTTCCGGTATTTCTCTTGATTTATTAGTGGGTTATTGTCTACGAATACCGGGTGTGAAGTAAGCCATTAACCGTCCCTTTTTGTTAGAGCGGATAAGCTACTTTAAACCCTCCTTAGAATCCACCGCCTCGCCTTCTTCCGTTTGGTTGTTCCCACATTTTTGAATATAAGGTAAAAATTCCCAACGTGCATTGCTAGTTATCACTTCGCGCATCCGCGCTC
>CANTUT010001755.1:122500-178340 GCA_947687605.1 Reutealis trisperma | reverse complement strand
TATAATATATATATATATATATATATGTATATATATATATATGTGTGTGTGTGTGTGTGTGTGTGTGTGTGTGTGTATTCATATATATCTATATTTATGTACATATATATCTATATATAAGGCTATCTGTTCGGTCTTAATGTTCAAGATAAAGTTGATTTGGCTAAATCTCTATGAAGGCTATCTGTCCAGTTTTGATGTTTGAGATAAAGATGATTTAGGTAAATCTCAATCAAAACTATTTGTCTGGCCTTAATGTTTGAGGTAAAGATGATTTGGGTAAAGAAGATGGAAAGTGGAACCATACAAATGTCTAGGTGATCGTTTTTTGACTTTTGTGGGCGAAATTGATAGATTTGGATGAAAGAGATGGAAAAAGGAACCACATTGATGTCTAGGTGATCGTTTCTAGACATTTATAGGTTGAGTTGATGGATTTGGACAAAAGAGATGTTGAAAGGAACCACGTTGATATCTGGGTGATCATTTTTAGACATTTATGGGTAAAAGAGAATTTTAGACAAAATAATTTAGTGAAAAGAGAGCCTTGACCTATGGCGAGTCGACTTGAGGGATCCTAACATGATTTTGAAAAAGGGATAGCCTTGGTTTATAGCAAGTCAGCTTAAGAGATTCTAACAAGATTACTTCAATGAAACTTGGGCATCTAAATGTGAGGGGTTAGGGCTTTTGGAAGGCTCAAAGGAACTTTGCTGGGAGTAAAGGGACTTTGGAAGTTGCACTTTGTTGATTAAATTTGGAAACGTATCATTTACCTTTAAGGAGACACTAGTTAGCTTCAGGAGGTGTCGGTGAGGCTATTGGTTCAGCTTATGCATGATGGTGCATGATTGCAGATGATTGCATAGCTGCTGGTGCACAGATGATGCATACATATTTCAGAATTCATAAACCTTTTATTTGACTTTTATGCCATGCATAATTTGTGATGATGTCTGTAATGGATGATTGCATGGATGCATGAGGGTGGATTCATGAGTTTACTTTGTGAATACGATTTGCATGCAATGCTGACTCTTAAAGTGGCATGTAGGTTGCAAGATGATTATTTTAATCAATTTTTTTGATGGATTCCTAAGATTGCCCTAGGAAGGTATGGAAATTTTGTGATATTTTTGAGTGATGACAATGATGGGTAATCTAGACCCTAAGCAGAAAGGCGTTCATGCAAGTAACATGCCTTAAACCAATGGTTGGTTATTTGAAAAGGTGATTTTATGAAGGTACCTTATTGGAAGGCAATAATTTAGCTATTTTGACATGGGTTGGGGCTTGGCATGGCAATGGGATAGTGGGGTTAGTTTGCGATGGATTTAGCAGACAAGTGGTTTATTTCAAGTCAAGAAGGGAAATTATCTATTTTAGGCTTCCCAAGGCTTTGGAGGAAGAATTGGTTCTGGTTGATGGTTTACCCCTGGTTTGACTTTAGAAGTTTATGGCGATGAGGGGGCTTATAAGTTAACATATATGATGGAGACTTATGGTTCACTCCATGTGGCCCAATGTTTCTTTTTGTCCTCTTGGCCTAGTTGGGTTGCTTAGACAGTTAATTAGGGAGTCTAGGGTTTGGACTTCTTTTAGGATTTAGTTTTGGTTTTGTCAAGAGGTTTGAATAAATGGGTTGGTAGGTATTAGGATTTAGTTAGTCTTGGCTTTGGTTTTGGTCTTGGTATGACAGGGTTTTAGTTACAATAGAATGGTTAAGTTTGGAAAGTTTACTTGGATTTTGGAGATCAGGTTTCTTTTGAGTAGATAAGAGGGGCATGCCTTGACTTTGGTTCACAGCGGGACCCTTCGAGTGGCTTGGTTTTATCAAGGAGTTAGAGCTTTGGAAATGGGAGGTAGGCTTCCTCCATTGGCATGGGATTTGAAGTTAGGGCTTTTAGAAAGTGTGCATGGCTTTCAAGAAAGTGGGTTGTGGGCTTCTAGCATATGGCTTGGGCGATGCAGATTTTGATTTCTACCAAAGGCTTTAGCTTCATGGTTGTTCCTTTTTTTTTTTTTTTCAATGCTTCATAGAAAGGAAAGAACACATTTTCTAGGCCAAGAAGGCTTTTAGGGATAATGCTTTTTGGGTTCAATTGGAATGCAAAGAGGTCGGGATGAACTTTTAGGAAATGAAGGAGAACCATCTGATTTGGGTCTTTTAGTGACTCAAGCACTTTAATGGGAAAACATGACTTAGAGATCTTGCCCTTGACAAGAGGTGGTGGACTTATTGAAGCTTGCTCAAAAGAATATGAATGTCTTTAAATAACATGCCCCTGATGACGGGTAAAGGCAGCTTTATTTGTAAGGACTCGATATTCGACCAAAAACTTTCTTAACCCTTTGAATGATTAAGGGAAGAAAAAAGGGTGACAAAAAAAATGATGACTTTGAGGAGGATAAAATTATTTGACTACTCATGAGGATAAATTATTCAGATTGACTCGATAGATTCAAATGGATTTTGACATGACTTAAAATAGAATCCAATTTGAATGACACACCATCTCTCTCTCTCTTTTTTTTATTTTTATTTTTTTTATGAAGAATAGGTCTACATAGTTCTTGCTACAATGTGGGAAAAAGTTAGGCATGACAATCTTGCTAGTCTTTTGATCTATTTTGCAGCTTCTTATTGAGCCTTTTCCCATCTCGGCAAATTGACTACTTCAAAACTTGATATTGCTCTTCTTTGATCTTCTTTGTGAAGTGATCTTTAATTATTAAGATGTTCTCATACTCAATCAGGGATTTGATTGCTCCAAATAAAAAGCTATTCGGGCTCATCCTTTGATGAGCATAATAACTTTGTAGCTGAGTTCTAAGAGTTGTTCCATCTTTAGTCTTTAGCTTGGGATGATGATATCGTGTAATGTAAGCAAAAATTTATTATTATTATTTTTCTTCTTCTCTTCTCTCTCTCACTCTCTCTCTCTCTCTCTCTCTCTCTTTATGGTATATCATTCAAGCTAGATTTAAAAAAAGAACACAAGATATAATATTAAAAATCTAAACTTTTATTAAGACAAATTGGAAAAGTCATTACAAACTTAAAGGATAGAAATACATGATAAGCTTTGACTTTGACCTTAGATAATTGAGGATGAAAAGATAAGAAACAAGCATAAGACTTAATAAACTCAAATTAAGAGAAATATTCAATAGACTCAAAAGACTCGAACTTGGACCTGAGATGACTCAGACTCAGGATTGACTAGACTCAACTTAATTGTAGGACTCGAAAAAAGGCACGTTAGCTAGGCCAATGCTTTCCTCAAAGTGCTAGTCACTAGGTAGGTTAGATGAATATGACAAAGGGTGTTCCCACTTGAGATTGATGATGTCCCTAAAGTTGATGGGTACATTAGGTACTGATTCTAGAGGGAGGATATCTCTATTATCAATAAGGTCTTGTATTCAATGCCTTAGATTTTTGCACATCTCGGTTTCGTGCCCAGCTCGTTAGTGATAATCATAATATTGATCAGGTCTATAGTTTTTGGCTGGATGGATGGAGAGTGCTTTCAGCTCTAGAGGCTTAACCAAGTCAGCTTCAAAGGCCATCTTATAAACTGTGCTTCAAGAAATTTCTAAATCAGTGAACTTTCTTCTCTCTGGTTTATGGGATTGGTGGTCGGTGATGGTAGCTACCTCTTTTCCTTTTTGCTTGGATGAGATAATTGGAGTGATAGCACAAGGATTATTATTCTTGCATCTTTTCTCAACTGGGTGAGCTTGCTGCACAGTGGTGTTGCACTTTGATGGTAGTTTGATGGGTCCTTTGATGTGTCCTTTGATGTTTGGTTAGGTAGAAGTTTCCATTCCCCAAAAAGGATTCAAGGAAGGAGGAAAGTTAATTTTGGTGGTTGATGGCATGAGATTTTTGGTCAAATCAATAATAGGAATTGGGTTGGCAAGAGTGTTTGAGGTTAGTTGTGTGGTATTTTTGCACACTTCATTATCATGGGCAAAGCCAACGATAGGAGTTGGTATAGTTGCAACAATAAGACCAAAGGTAGTGTTGGTTGAAAAAGAGAGGTGTCAAGCTGATTAACCATAGGAGGAGCTATAATGTTGCGTAGATCAAGATGGGGTGCACTAGAAATTGAGTCAATTGGATTTGACTTAGATTGGTTAGCAAAATGAGAATCACGAATATGATTGAAGGATTTGAATGTATAGATTGCCTTTGGGAGCATAGGGCTTTAGTGAGCTGAGCCAATGCTTTGTTGAAGCTAACTTGTTGAGCAGTTAGGGCTTTGTTAAATTTGGTTTGTTGGGCGGCTAAAGCATTGTTGAAATTAACTTGTTGAGCATTAAGGGTAGAGGTGAGTATGGCTTGAAATTTTCCTCTTGCCTTTTGAGGATGTTGGTGAAAAATGTGTTTATAATGCCTCGGTTAAAAGAGTGAGCCATTGGTACTTTCAAAGCAAAAAAAAAAAAAAAAAAAAAAAAACAAAAAGAAGGGTAAGTGTACGAAAAAGGCATGAAAAAATGATGAAAGGATGCAAATTTTGAGGAGAAAAAAAAGATTTCCTAAGGCATTTTAGGCCAAAAATTTTAGGCTTAAGGTGTTTGGGGTAATGATTATTCATTAGGTCAAAGGTATTGGGCTTTCAAGATCAAGTCTTAGGTTGGGAGCAAAAAGGTTTTGAGTTTAAGGATTAGGACTTAGATCAGAGCTAAAAGGTTTTGGGCTTAAGGATTAAGACTTAGGATATGGCCAAAAGGTTTTGGGTTTGAGGATTAGGACTTAGGTTAGGACCAAAAGATTTTGGGCTTAATGAGGGTTTGATATCTTAGAGTGTTTGGGCAAGGGTATTGGTGTTTGGATTTAAAGGTTTTGGGCTTAAAGTGATGGTGGTTCAATAGTTTTAGTTTTGAGGGAGGTAATGAGTCAAAAGTCTTGGGCCAAAATGTTTGAAGATTGAAGGTTGATGCTCAACTTGGTTCAAGGCATAACATAGACACAAGGTTCTTGGTCTTATAACATGTGTGCATGGTCATGTCATGATGCATGCCAAAAAAGGTTTCATGGGTATATGCACAAGTATCTTTATTATGGTACATGGAACCTAGGGTCAACGCTATGGTGACTATATGCATAAAGGTGAACAGTGGTTTGATTAACAGTTCCCGTCCCACTAGAACATCGATATACCTATGCTACTCACCATCTAAAAGTTTTCTTAAAGTTAAGGCTAGGTAAGGAGCCTTTATTATGCAAAGTGATGTATGAAAGTCAAATTATACTTAATGTGCCAAATGGAGATTATTTTGGAAAATTTTTTAACTAAATAGTAATCCTCTTATTTTCCTTTGATTTATAAAAAAGGTGGCAAGGTCCCTAGTAGAGTCGCCGGCTATGAGGCCTCGCCTGAGCACCAGCCTAGTCCACTAGAGGGAATTGACATGCTCATTTGGGTTTAGACTCACGATGGAACCCTCAGGTTCGAATATGATTGATTTTGAAAATGATTTTTGGGAGTCGTCACTTTAATTTTATTTAGTTGGAAAACATTAAGAAAAAACCCAAATTGACTCCAATTCATTAATTTTTAATTAATTTACCCAAGGATAAAATTACTAGCCTCGAACTAGGTTGAGTTTAGGGACTAGATTTTTTATTTTAAATAATCTAAATTTGGCTCTTAGGTTTAATTTGACTTAAAAACTAATTTTATGAATGACGAATATTATATGACAACTTGTAATAACATGATTAATGCATAAATATGGTATGAGTACAATGAGAAAATTAAAATAAAACATAAAAAAAAAGGGAAAGGAGATTGGTTGGGATTTGGATTTGATGTTTGGAATTAGATTCTAAACGTGCCTACCTATCCCATTAAATGGGGATCAAAATCCATGTAGTTCGTTTTGCAATTAAGTGAAGGGGTTTAGGGGTTGATTAGATTGATTTTGGTTTGGGTGTTTTGAGAGAAAAAGGTTAATACCTTTGCTTTTGTTGGATGAAAGGTTCTAAAGGATCGAAGTTCCATTTTATTGGGACTAAGTGATTGGATTAACTGGGAGATTAATAAATTAATAAATTAACTAATTAATGTGATGAAAAGGATGGATAAATTAATTAATTAAAAAGATTAATTAATTAATTTGGATGAGGGGTGGATTTAAGAAAAATGATCAATTAATTAATTAAAATGATTAATTAACTAATTAATATGATGAAAAGGATGAATAAATAAATTAATTAAAAAGATTAATTAATTAATTTGGATGAAGGGTGGATTTAAGAAAAGGATTGATTTGATTTTGAAAAAAATGATTAATTAATTAATTAAAAGGATTAATTAATTAATTAATTGAGTGATTAAAAAAGGAAAATTTTAGTTAATTAAAAAGATTAATTAACTTGGTTAAGGTAGGGTAATTAATTAATTAAAAAGATTAATTAGTTAATTAGAGAGTGATTGGAGGGAGAAGAAGAGAGAAATCAGAGGATAGCTATCAACTCTAATTCAGAGTGTGTTTGAAATGAAGAAATGAAAGGGTTATTTATAGGAAAATAAGGTAGAGGTGATTTGAGAAGTGAAAATGTGAAAAGACAAAAAGGATAGGGTAAAAAATATTTAAAAAAAAAAAAGGATGGCATTTTGGGAATTTAAACTTGGTATCAGACCGCCTTAACGCGGCAATCGGGTGTAAGAAGAGTGGCTGGCTGCATCAAAGACATGCGGCTGTTGCTAATGGGTGGCACGGAGTCGCATCAATTTTTGAAGCATTTTTCCCAGCTATTTTTTCGGTCCATTTTTTAGGCTTTCGGGTCAATTTTTGGGAGTTTTAGAACTCAAAAAAATTATCAGACAGTGTCGATAGGCTCGAAATTAATTTTACAACATTTAGGCAATTAGTCTGAGAGAAAATTTGGTCAGTTTTGAAAAAATACTGTCTAGTACAGAATGCCCAGTTAAGGTAGGAAAGGCGTCAGATTGTGTCAAAAATACTTCGATCAGCTTTGAAGAGTTCATAATTGAATTTTAGAGGTGCTGAAATAAGGCTTCACAGAGGGTTCCATTGTTAGTACAAACCCAAATGAGCATTTTGATCCCACTCAGCGGATCAGACCAGTGCTCGGGTGAGGCCTCCTAGCTGGTGACTCTACTGGGGACCACTTTCTTTTTTACAAAAGAAATAAGAGGACTACCAATTGGTTTAAATCAAAGTTTGGCATTTTTAATACAGAAATGGGTTTCATGTATCATTTGCATAGGCTCTTTGCCTTTCAACCTAGATTTCTTAGGAAAACAATGGATAGAAAGTAACATCGAGTGGGTAACCCTCTTTGGGTCTATTCACTGATAGTGAAACCATCCACCTCGCGATGAATCTTTTGATCCTTTCAAAGGTGTAAAGAGCATACACATACTGTAGGACTCACGTGAGGCTCCTTGACTCACATGTAGTTAGGTATATTGCTGCTCTAGTGTGATGGATACCTTATATAAGCCACCCTTACCCTTTTCATGTAATGAACTTAGATTTTGACCTTAGGTTGTATGTACCATAATTAAAACCTTATATTTTTACATTCTTATGAAATGTTCCTCCATGCATATCATATATTTATATTGTACAAAATATGTATTCATTTCAAATCTAGGCAACACCTTGAACCGAAGAAGGGTCACATACTCACTTTTATCTAAACACCTTCACTTTTAAACCATAAACACTCTCAAATCTCTATCCCAATCACCTTGGCCCCCATAATCCTAAGATGCCAGCACTTACAACCTTCATAAATCTCAACTTTTAACCTAAATACTTTAACCATACACCTTAAGCACCACACCCTAACCTTTACCCCTATATGCCATTAACCATAGCCTTTAAAATGAAAGCACTTTCCCTAACCTCTCACAACTCTATCCCAAACACCCTTACCTTTACTATAAACCCTCTCACCTCCATCCAAACACATTTACACCCAAACCTATGATCTAATCTCAACCAATGGTTAAAAACTCATTCCCATGTCAAATATATGGTAATAATAAACCCATCTATGGTACCTCTATTTGCATCTAAAATTTAACCTATCTTTACCCACTACAATCCTATCTAAGCTAAACACAGATTTAGCCTCATCCTGATCCTCAATCCATTCCTAAGCTAAATATTGATCTAGCTTCATCTTCACTCATGACCCTTTCCTAAGCTAAACACTGACCTAGCTAAACTCTGACTTAGCTTCATTTTGATCCTTAATCCTTGCCTAAGCTAAACACTAACCTAGATTTCATCCTTCATAATTCTTTCCCAAGTTAAACACTAACTTAGCTTTATCCTTACACATAACCTTTTTCCAAGCTCAACATTGATCTAGCTTTCATCCTTCATAATCCTTACCTAAGCTAAACACTTACCTAGCTTCATCCTTATCCATTGTCTTTACCCAAATCAAATGCTAACTCAACTTCATCTTTTATAGTACTTTCCTAACTCATAGCCCATCTAAACCTATGGTCTAGTCCAATCAAACCCATTATCCAATTGTCACCAAACTAATTGTTCAATCAACATCTAAATCCATAGTACATCCATAACTCAATTACAAAACCCATGGTCCCTGCATCCTTAAGCCCATGATAAACCATTCATAAAATGCAATCCCAATTACTCAAGGTTAAACTCTAACCTAGCCTTTCAAACTACTCTTTGGTTCATCAAGGCTAAAATCTAACCTAACCACCCATAACTAAAATTCTAACCTAAGTACTCAAAGCTAAATTATGATCTAGCTACTCAAAGCTAAAATTTAACCTAGCCACCTAAAGTTAAATTCTAATCTACTCAAAGCTAAAATTTGATTTAGCCAACCAAAGTTAAATTTTGATCTAGCTACTCAAAGCTAAAATCCGACCTAGCCACTCAAAGCTAAATGCCAACCTAGTTTCTGAAGCTAAAATTTGACCTAGCTCTTCTAGCTAAATACTGACCTAGCTAACATCATACACCTCGACCCTTATCTTTACCCATTCACCATCAACCTAGCCACAGGACACTATCATCCATTGCCATTAAACCTAAAGTCCTTAGATTGACATACCCCTCCATAACCATTTTTACCAAAGCACAATACAAACCTAGTACCTTATCCCTTTCAAAAAATTACTAAGATGTCTACTAGATTTGACAAAGATGCTATGGATAAGATTCTGGCCAAATTGTTGGAGCAATAAGAAGAGATGTTCAAGAGACAAATGACCTAAATTTAGGCCTAATTGTAGGGCCAAAAAGAGGCCATGCTAAATGATGGCCAAGACATGTTAATTTCTCCATCACTTCCTCCACCAAGCCAACCTCTCCATCACTTCCCTCACCTAATATCCTCTAAACAAATAATTTCTCCCGTCTAGCACCCATTAAACAACAGCAAATCACCTTATTTTCTCTAGATCCTTCCCAAAGGAGGGAAGCCATATGTAATCTTAGGCTTGAGGACTTCCTACTCAAACTAGAAGCCATGGAAAAGTTAGTAAAATGTCTAAAGAAGATGGAAGGCATGATTGATACAAGTTCATTAAACCTCTTCCCCAATGCCTAGTTACCACTAAAGTTTAAGATGCCAAATTTGGACAAATTTGATGGTACTACTTGCCCCAAGAACCATTTAAAGATGTACGTGGGGTAATGCATCCCCTTAGTATCAACAACAAGCTCTTTACTCAACTCTTTCAGCAAATCCTTACTGATGCCACCTTAAGATGGTATATTAACTTAAATGACACCTAAAAATAGACTTGAGAGGACATTTGCAAGGCATTTGTCAAATAGTACCACTATAATATTGAAATGGACATTGCAAGAAGGGATTTAAAAAGCACCAAGCAGCTTTTGAATGAGACCTTCTCTGCAATCCTTACAAGGTGGAAGCCCGAAGCTACTCTAATGGTAACAGAGTAAGAACAAGTGGATATCCTCATTAGGAATTTGCTTCCAACTATTGAGATCCTTTGTTAACACAATACCTACCCACTTTCAAAGCTTTGATCGTAACTCTATCCAAGGTTAAAGATCACCTTCAAAGGAAATCAAAGATTGCCACCATTGACTTAGACATTGAGGAAGAACATGAAGCCAACATTAAAGAGTTTGACTCTAGCTAAACCTAACCTATCTAGAATCAGTCCAAAACCTCATTTGCAATAAATGCCTCTTTTATCCATCAACCTTTTAAGCCATCTAGTGAGTCAACAAGGCAAGAAGGATAACTAGTCAAAGTCTATGTCATTAAAGTCCGAGTCATCATTTAAGTCAAAGTCATCTTTTTTGAGTCTGTTTGTCAGAGTCATCTTTTTTTAGTCTATTTGTCAAAGTCATCTTGTTTTAGTCTATTTGTCAGTCATCCTGTTGAGTCTATTGTAGTCATTCTTATTGTAATAAGGAAAGATGACATTATTTAATAAAGTTCCTTTCTTTATGTGTTTCTTTTCATCCAATTTGAATGAAATAATGAATTTTTGTGCCAATAAGGAATCACATATAAAGGGTTAAGAATTCATGTAAGGCCACAATAAATGATCATTAAAGGTAGCCTTCACCAAAATTGCAGTTCCTTATAAAACATTTAGATTCCCCAAGCAGATATCCATGTCACTTTCTCTCCAACCTTACACGCCTTTGCCAAAATTTGAGAACACTAAAGCTCCTATCCTCACCACTACCCTAAATACTGTATTAGGTCGACAGTCTTTACTCAAATCTTGCAACTTGAATTTTCAAAGTGACAGTTCTTGACTTGATCTAGAACCTAAAATCTTAAGACCAATCTATTCTTCCAAGGACCTACCTGACCTACCCTCCTAATGACCAATCTGTAGCTAAGGCCTTTCCGTATAAGGACTGATCCTCAACTATAACTTTCCACAGGCAAACCGAGCCAAGCTATCTATGTTAACATTCCGACACCCATCGTCTTTTAGAGACATAACCTTCCCTAAATCCCACAACATTAAAGCCGAACAAATAGCTTTGATCCTAGTTTTTCCCAACACCAAGGCCAAATAGATAGCTTTGATCCCAATCCTCCTAACACTAAAGCTGAACCAATAGCTTTAATCCTAATCCTCTCAAGCATAAAAAATGAACAGATAGCTTTGATCCCAACCCTCCAAAGCATTAAAACCAAGAAAATAGCTTTGATACCAATCCTTCCAAACATTAAAATCAAACAGATAACTTTGATCACTATCTCCTTAATAGTAGGGTCAAACAGGTGGCCTTGCTAAAGCAGTTTGAATTCCCAAATCTCCCCCTTCTAGGTGCACCAAATCTCCAAATCTTGAAGTCTAGGCTAGACAGATAACCTTGATTAAAATTCACCAAAACCATTTTCAGCTTAATCATCTTAAATTGATGCAACCATATCCATGAGTACACAGTCTCCTTATATTTAGTACCATACCTGAGCTAAAGCCAACCACCTTCTAAGGAGGTTCAAAGCATCTTTGAAGAAAAGCCCATACCTAGAAGCCTTCACCATAAAGCCTAAACCCAGAAAGCCCAAACCTCAAGCCTTCATCTTGAAGCTCATAACCAAAAACCTTCATCACAAAGCCCAAGACCAAAAGTCTTCATCACGAAGCCCAAAACCAAAAGCCTTCATCACGAAGGCCCAAACCAAAAGCCTTCATCATGAAGCCTAAGATCAAAAGCCTTTATTAAGAAGCTTTAACCTCAAAAGCCTTCATTAATAAGCCTAAACCTAAAAGCCTTCACTATGAAGCCCAAACCTAGAAACCTTCAGTATAAAGCCCAAACTGAGAAGCCTTCACTATGAAGCCCAAACTGAAAAGCCTTCACTGTGAATCCCACTGCAAAGCCTTTATTTATAAAGCCTATAATCTCCTCTAAAGCCAAATTTGACTAAGCCTACAAATTGATTCCCTAGCCTAACCTTTCTTATAAGTAAGACTTAGCCTCCTTCTTTCTGTCACAGTCTTAAGGCAAAATCTGACCAAGCTTTCTAAGTGAACTCCCCAAAGGCCATAACCTGATCGAGCCTCTAATATGACCTCTTGTGTAGCCAAACTAGATGAGCTTCCAAATGACCCTAGCCAAGGCTAAACCCAGCCTAGCCATCTAAAATGATCCACTCATTTTAAATAATCTTCTGTAGAGCCAAACAAGACTGAGCTTCAAAATTGATTATCCCCAAAGGCTATAACTAACCAAACCAATTGCTAGACCTGACTAAAGACTTTTTTTGAAGATAAGCTCGATAAATTAACCTTTCCAAAAATTAGACCTAACTTAACTATTCGACCTAATCATCTCCAAGGACTTGATCTCTCTGATCAAGCTTTCCAATTCAGCCTTAAGCCAAACCTTCTTTGAAGCTAGACCCACCTAAGCCTAGCTTGACCTCTTTTAACCATACGTGGTTTAACCTCTTAAAGTAACTTCTATATAGGCTGAACTAATAGCCATTGACCAAGCAACCTCATACCTAATATGACCTCAAGCTAGCCACTCAATATGATCCCAAATCAAAAGACTATGCTTGACTAAGCCTTTTAAATTAACTAGCTTGATCTCTTCTGTACTTTACCTAACTTTCTTAAATAACTTCAATCAAGGTTAAACTAACAGCCTTTGACCTACCCTTCAAACCAGCCATCATGCTCGATCCAAATCGAGGTGACTATACCCGAGCTAGCAATCAACCAAAAACTAAATGACCTAACCACTTTCCTTTATTAAGGGCACCTCCTTTCCAAATATTCACCTTTCTAAAATGGGGGCATCTTTCTCCCAAAGATCAAAATTTTTATATTCGGCTGACCCTTCATAGGTTCAAGGTATCTAATCATTGTATAATTATCCAGCATTTTTGCATTAAGCAGACTTATAAATCAAGACGGACCATTAATCTATCAAAATCATCAAGTAGAGTTCCTGAATCAAGACTAGAAATATCAATATCAAACCTATCCTAGGATAACCTTAGGATTTATACCTTAAATTTAAATTAGGTATTCCCATTTGTCAAACCATCCTAGGACAGCCTTAGGATCATTAACCTAACATAGTGTTAGGTTTCTCATTTTAGACCATTCTAGGATAGCCTTAGAATCATTAAGATAAGATAGTATTAGGCTTTTCAAACCATCCTAGGATAGCCTTAGGATCATTAACCTAACATAGGATTAGGTTCTCTTTCAGCAATCTTTCAAACCATCCTAGGATAGCTTTAGGATTCTCTTTCAGAACTTTTTCAGACCATCCTAGGACAGCCTTAGGATCATCAACCTAGCATAGTGTTAGTTTCTCTTTTAGACTATGCTAAGATAGCCTTATGATCATTACCATAAATGTCTAGTAACAATCACCTAGGCGTCCATATGGTTCCTACCCCTGCCCTTTTATCAAAATTCTTTCAAAACTTTACCCATAAATGTTTAGTAATAATCACTAAACATCTCTATAGTTTCTTTTTCCACTAATCCTTTGCTTTTAAAATTCAACTATGCCTTTCACCCAAACATATTTAAATCTTGACTTAGATATCCCTTTAATTCATTTTTGCCATCCCTTATTCTTGGGTTCACTATCAATAGAATCACCTCTCCATTAAGATAATTCTGATGAGGGGCCAGCTGTAAAACCTTAAATTTTGTACTCTTATGATCCAACCATAGCTTTACACCAATTAAGATTAGTGTGATAAGCAGAGCCAGTATGGCTGTCCTGCTAGCCTATTTGCGAGAAGGGGTCAAGGAATAGCGCCCCGTCAAAAAAATGGTTTTCCTTAGTTTTACACCCTCAGATCATGAGGATTGAATAACGATCACAATGCAACTAGAATCACTCAAATTGGATCTAAAACAGGCCAAAGGTCAAATAACTTCTACTAGGACCAATCAGATTGGCCGTCAAATAACTTCTACTGGGACCAATCAGATTGGCCGGCACCATTATGGTGCAACCAATTTGGCCAGCACCGTGGTGGTGCCGCCTATGCCGCCGACAAGTCACCCCTGCCACATTGACCCTTCCTTTTTCCTATTTTGCACTCATTTTTTCCCTATAAATAGGGTTCATTCCCAGTTATTAAAGGACAACAAGCTTTAGATGCCTTCAGATGCAAAAATCTCTAATTTCTGTGTAAGATCATCTCGAGAGATCTCGATCCAAAATGGAGCTTAGATCTGGTGTAGGGCTTACCCTATTCATACAAAAGAAATGCAAAACTAAGGTATAATTCCTTCTTTTGAGATTTCTTAAATCAGATTTAGAATTCTCTCCTTTATATCTTCCCTTAGGTCTAAAACTGAAAAGATCTAATTTTGTTAATTTTAAATATGAACTTAATTAACAAATCAAATTAATATTAATTAACAAATCAAATTAATATTTTCCAAAACTCCTCCTTCATAAGAAGGAAGAACTGTGTGGGGTTCGATTCCCATTCGAAGGGATATGCAGGTATGCAAGTCTTTTAGGCATCCACTTGAAATTATTTTTCTTTTATTTTAAATGGAATTATTTCTATGGTATTTTCTTTTACATATGATTATGTTACTTTGTTTTGGTTTGTTAATTTTTGCAGTTAATTGAGGATTGTGTGCTTTTCCTAGTACCCATAAGAGCTAGAGAAATGATCATCTTTTTATTTATCTATTTCTTTTTTTGGTAACAATTCATAAGTATATTTTATTTTGTTTATCATGTTATAACTGTCATGCATTGCCTGAATATATCTACTCACACATCATCCTTATGCTTGTCCATGAAATTTATTTTAAGATATTTTGTATTAAAAAATACTAAATTGATTTTGACAAAATAAACCGAAAATCTAATCCCCGAATCCTTTTTGGTTTCGATGCTAGTGATTTTTCTTTTGGGATATTAATTGGAGTCAATTTTGCATTTTTTCCTTAATCTTTTCCCAAATAAAATTAAAGTGGCGACTCTTCTTTTCAAAAATCAATTCTTCTAAACCCTAGGGTTCCACCATGAATTCAAATCCAAATGAACATTTTGATAGCACTCAGCAGATCAAACCGATACTTGGGCAAGGCGTCAAAATTATTGACACTTTTTAAATAATTTTTAGCATTTTATATACTAAAATTATTATTATAATTGAAAAATTTTTCACCCTCTACTGAAAATAATTTTGAAAAACCTTATTATTAAATCATGAAAGAAATTTTAAATTTTGAAGGTAATTAATTGAATTTTAAATTTTGAAAGAAATTAATTAATTTTTCATATTTTAAAATTACTTATTCACTATAATAACTCTTTTATTTGATTTTTATTTCTATTGTCACCATATTGATAGTAGCTTAAAAATTATTGGCCAAATAATAATTAATTAATTTGGGCCTATGAATTGAGGATTTGGAGCCTATAAAAATAGTACATAAAAGATTTTTGGAAGACTAGACCAAATTCTCAATAGACTCTAAAAGACTCTAGAAGCAAACGTGACAAACAAAGGGGTTGTGAAGTGCTGGAACATGAGACTAATAGACTTAGAGTAAAAATAGCCACTAGCACAAAACATAGGGGTTAAGTACAATTTGAGGCAAAAGAAAAGGGGCAATGACTTAGTGGAGAAGTGGAGCTGAAATTTAGGGAATTAACCACCTACCAAGCAGTATAAATATAAGAAAACTCCACAAAGGAAAGAACCAATGATCAATCAATCAAACAAGAATAATCAATCGACTTTTCAAGCTTCTATAGTTATTACTTTACATTTTCAAATTGTCCAAGCCTCCATGGCTTTTTTTATTTTTACAGCACCTATAATTCATATTACAAAATCCTT
The DNA here is from genome assembly GCA_947687605.1 of Reutealis trisperma. NCBI lineage: Eukaryota > Viridiplantae > Streptophyta > Magnoliopsida > Malpighiales > Euphorbiaceae > Reutealis > Reutealis trisperma. The sequence goes on along the minus strand of CANTUT010001755.1, from coordinate 162,517 downwards.
ATATTCAATGTACTCAACAGTATAGCAATACAAACTAAAAAATTACAAATTCACATTTTTCTTAGTTTCTTGCTTGAAAATCGGTGAAGCTGCATCAGTAAATCTATGTTCCTTAAGAGGTTATTATCCTTTTGTCTCTTACACTATCATTTCATTAGAAGTTAGGTGTAGGTGAGACCACTAATATTTTTTGGCATTATTAGCATCAATTTCTATGAAAAAGGCATTCGACAACTTTTTTGGCATGCTTATATGTGAACCCTCAAATTTGCACCTTTAGGATCCGACCGCAGCTTGACACTAGCTAAGATTCATGCGCTACACATACGACAATCTCGCTAGTCGGTTAGCGGGCAGGGGTCAAGGAGGCAGCACCCTGTTGGAAAAATTTTCTTGAAACTTGCACCTTTAGATGATTATCACTTGATTACAAACCCATGGAATTAAACTGGGCTCAAATTGGATCAAAGATGGAGAAGAATGGGCCAAAAGATGAAATGCGGCAACCCACAGGCTCACTGCAATAACTCATAGTCAGCTGCGGTTACCACAAAGATTACTCTGGTAGCCAATTGGCTACTGCAGCCGGCTTTGCGGTAACCACAAAGACTCTGTGATTACCACAGCCGACCCCTCAGTTACTGCACCGAGCCCTTTTCAAAATCCTACCCGAAAACTGTTAATTTTTAGCCCCAAACTCCTCCTATAAATACCTTGTACCTCATAATAGCTAGAGACACACAATTATATGCTTCCATACTCTCTCTAAAGCTTTCTAAACCCTATTTCTAAACTTTCCAATCATCAAAACCCTCTTCCTAAACCTCCAAATCTTTAAAATCTCATTCCAAAATCTCCTCTATCACATAAAACCTCATTCATAAGTTTCCTAATCATCTCAAAACCCCATTCACAAGCCTCTTAATTATCTCAAGTTCTATTCTTAAACTTCCTAATAAGAAAAGGTTCAATTCAAGCCCCTTTCTTTCAAAGGGAATTCGTGGTTATCAGGCAAAGGTGTTATCCAAGTCCCTCCAACAAGAGTTCACACTATTCAAGAGTCATTCTTCCAAAATGAGTGCTCGTGATATCCCTAGGCCAAGGTGGAACTTAGATCCAATGCTAAGCTCACTCCCTACATTCCTCGTCAATGAAAGGCAAAGGTAAAAGTTCCTTCCTTTTCCTTTTTAATCTCAATTTCAAGATCTAAATATGAAAAGAACTAGTTTTTTTTGCTAATTAAAATATGATCTAATTAACAAAATCCCTTCAACCCTTTAAAATCAATTAAAACATGATAACAAAGGAATGACTTAAAAACCCCTTGTAATAACCCACATCCACCCTAGGAATTTTCGTGATAAATTGCTTGATTTAGAACTATTAAGGTTAAGTGTGTGCTTGTGTGGAAATTTTTGATCTAAGTGATTGATGAGTATATGGCATATTAAATTAATTTTAATATGCATAATATGTGTTGCTATTGTAAAATAAATGATATACATGAAGTGCATTGCATAAAAGAATTTATTTTAAATAAAATGAATTTTCATGCATAAGACACTTTTTAAGCATAAAATAATTTTATGAATATTTTTAAAATATTTTAAAATAAATATTTTTGGGGAAAATGTTACAGAAATAATAAGAAAAATATTATTTTTATTTTAATTTTTATTCAGCTGAAAATTTAAATAAAAGCCCAAATACCCAAAAGCCCACTACACCAAAATCCTCCTAATCTAATTCATTAAGGGTATTAGTGGAAATATCACCCAAACCCTAATATATAATCTAAATTTCGGCCAAACTAAGGTTCCAGCAGCCATTCTCTTATTCTTTCTATATCTTGGCATAAAATTCTCTCAAAATATTTCTCTCTACCGAAATCAAGAAAATACCTTTCCGTTTCGCGATTTCTTGACCGTAATCGTAAGTTTTTCTTCTCTTTCGATTTCTAAACTGATTTTTATGAAATAAATTATGGGAAAATTATTTTAAACTGGTTGATTACTAATTTACATATTTAATTCTATTTGGGTGAGTTTTTGGGAGAGAAAATTTATTTTCTACCAAAAACACGATTCTTTCTGCGAGATTCCTCCAAAGGTGAATTCTATAACTTAAAATCACAATTTTTATGCATAAACATCATAAGGGGGGAGGGGGGTGGAAATTTGTTCATGGTTGTGTTCTAAACTGATTTTTGATTTGTTTTGATGGAAAATATTGGATTAAATAATATTTCTGCATATTTCAGTGATGACCAGAAAGTTTCGAAAAACAAAAGAGTTCAAGGTTTTCGTGTTAGAACTTGGAAGTTTGAAAATTTTATTCTTGAATGGACATATGGCTGCCAATTTGTATGAATAAGTGCTCTAGTATGATGTTTGTTTGTTTAGATGAAAAATAATGATTTGAATCATGTGTCTGTTTATCGCTGAAATGAACGAAATGCGCAAAAAGCGTGAAAACTCATGATTTTTCACCTAAGCCTTTAAACTTAGAAATTTTTTTATATAGACCCTATCTATGGCTGCCGAATCATGTAGGGATGTGTTCTAAACTAATATTTTCTATGATTGAATGAAAAATAATAGTTTAAACAACCTGTTTACATATTTCTGAAATGACCGAAAAATATCGAAAACAAGAAAACTCATGGTTTTGTGCTCTATAATTCAAAGGTTAAATTTTTGTGTATAAATAACACCAAGAGTGGCTGATTCTTATGAATTTAAATTCTAAAATGATTTTTGTTGCATTTAAATGAAAAATCTTAATTCAAACCATGTTTTTACATATTTCTGAAATAGATGGAAAGTGCGAAAAGAAGAAGAATTTAGTTGTTACCTTGGTGATGCATTCGGCCTACATGAATCTTTTTGTCCCAATGGTTATAAATTTTATGTGATATGTTTTGATGATTGTTGACATGTATGTATGTATAATAAATGATAAAATTGCATGTTAGTTGAAGGTATGATCCTAGAGAAGCTTAAATGCATTATGGTATACTTAAGGTATCTTAACATTATATTGTGTTTAGAATGCAAATGTGGTTGAGAAATATGGAACTAGATGTTATGATGACTTGATGATGAACATTTGGTTATGAGTTGATGAAGTGAAAGGGATCATAAGAGTTGAGCATGACGCTTGAAATGTAAATTGTTAAGATGATATATATGGAAGTGTAAAGCGAATTAAGATAATTATTAAGGTGAATTGATATTGAGGTAATAATATTGTAATGACCTTAAAAAGGTAATAATGTGATTGTAATGTGATATCAAGAGAGCCTATAAGGCCTAAGTATGCAAGACTTCCAAAGTCAACGTGTTATGTGCAAGTGACGAGTACACCTATGTGTGGACTCTAAGTATATGTGCATGGGGTAGTTATGGGATAGGAGCATCATGAGTAAATAAATACTAAGTATTAAATCAAATATTATGTTAGAGTTTGAGGAGCTTTAGAAGTGCAAAGGGACTACGTATACTAGGAGCAAAGGAACCCCAAAGTGAGTAAACATCGTATTCATTATTCAAGTGTGGACAAATGGCACATTCATGTTATAAGTGTGAACAACATCATGTTGTGTTATAAGAATGTGATATATTGTTATATGAGCCTTTGTGATCTTTGAAACCCAAGTTCTTTTTATTCTAAATATTATTACATGAATTCTTTAATCAGCTTGGGTTGCCAAAGGACACTTGGTCCAAAACTATTTTGTTTATCCCAATGAGGATTTCTTGTGATTAATACCCTAACTTATATTATTTCTGGAACTAGACTATCATTGTATCTTTTGCTTGAAAGCTAAACCAATATTGTTATTGGAATACATGTTATTGTTGCCTTATGTGATATTGTTAATTGTGATTACCATTAACTCTAGCTATGGTACCTTTTACCCTTTATGCAGAATCCTTGTGCCGATGCGGGTAATCATCGAAATCTGTGCACATGGTCTTAACCTGATGGATAGGGGTAGTGTATCCACCTCCACTAGAAGGGGCAGTTCTAGCCGTGGAGCTTCATGCCTTATAAGTGATAGGAGTTGGAATTTGGTATAAGGCTACCTCTCCTTAAAGTGTTCGAGTGATAGAGCAATAGCCTTTGCTCTTTATAAGTGATAAGTGTGATTTCTGCAAACTTTCCAAATTGAACCCTTGCTAAATTGTAACCTGATTCATGAATTATAAGTCATGAACTAAGTGTATAAGCTATGTGTTTCCTTTTCAAAGGAATATGTGATAATGTTTATGCCTTTTCATTTACTCATTGAGATCATCTATCTCACCCTTTTTTTTTTCCTTGTGTGGTTCCAGGTGAGTAAATATGAGGAGGCAAGGTGATAGCTCAAGCATTCTACTTCACTTGGGGAATTCCTTGTCCGAGTTATCAATAATACTATTTTTATGAAGTCTTGTCATTAGATGCTCCGGGAATGTTGATTGATACTTATTGATATAAATATTATTTTCCTCATGGATTTTATATGTAATATTTTAGACTTCTGCAATTTAAGGTATTCATCTAAATGTTTTAAACAAGTTATTGTAAGAGTTTGGTAAGATCCTACGCATGATTTGTTTATACGTAAGTGGGTTCTACGGGCGTGGGTGACCTTATGTCTCCCTATATTCTAGGACCGTCATATCTTTAAGGTTGGGATGTGACACCCCTCCTTCGCAAGAAGGAAGAACTGCATGGGGTTTGATTCCCATTCAAAAGAATACGTAGGCTTGCTATCTCTAAGGCATTCAACTCTGTTAAAATCAACAACTTCTTCTCTCTATCACCTTCTTCACATAATTTAGGATTGAAATTACTTTTCTTAAGTGAAAGTTAAAATTTTAATTATTTTTATTATAATTGTTTTAACACTCTTTTTTGTATTTTAGTTATTTAGATTATATTTCGGGAATGTGTACTTTTCCTAGAACTCATAAGGGCTAGAGGAAAGATCCTTTGATTTGGATATTTTGACTTGTAATAGTATTTTGACTTGTCATAGTTTTAAGTAGTTTCTCCCTTATCTTTTTTGCATCTTGTGATTATCATTATTTCATGTTGCCATGCATTTCACAAGTAATATTTATTTCATGCATCATATTATATCTATTCATGCATACATAAAAACTTCTTTTTTAAAAGCTATTTTGTATTAAGCCAAACTAACTTTTTATATTGTTTTAACCTAAACCTAGTCCCTGAACCCTCTTTGGTCATTCGAGGACTAGTGCTTTTCCTTGGGATAAATGATGTAATTTTTGGAGTCAATTAAATTGGGTTTTCCTTTAATTTTCCCAACTAAAATAAACAAAATTAAAGTGGCGACTCCTTTTGCAACTTACAACTTACAAAATATAATTTTTTTGAACTCATAGTGAGTTCCAATCGTGATGTTTCTCCCAAATGGGCATTTTTTATTCCCTTCAGCGAATCAGACCAGATGCTTAGGCGAGGCCTCACATTATACTGCTCTTTACCAAAGAATCATCAATAATTTTTTGGCACACCCAGTGGGACCTATCATACAATGGGACTAAGAAAGAATAATAAGGATAAAGAAAATGATGAACTAATTGTATTTCAGGATGTAAAGGAAGTGGCTGCAAAAGCAATGCTAGGATACGTACCTGAAATGATTGAACAAATTGAGAAGAGTCATAGTCCCCTACGGGCTAACGATATACTAGAGAAAATAACTAATCCAACACTTCATGTTTCTCAAGGTAGTGATGGAGGCCTAGATTCCATGGATAAGAACATGTGTCTTATAGGAAAAATCATGGTGGATATCAAGACTTTTTTGGAGCAAATGGCATCTAGACAAACTCCTATCTCTAATGGGGCTGATTCTAGTCGCAACTAGCTCATCCTACAAACTTCTGAAGAATCTTTGGATTTGATAGAGCCTAATATTGTACCTCTAGTAGAATTCCAACCTACACTACAACAAAGTAAGGAGACTCAAGGTTTGTTAAAAACTACAATCAACACTAACCGCCCTTTCAATGGCAGGCCTACTCAACCAGCACCATAACCTTTATTTCTACAACAAGTATCACAATAATTCTAAGGGCATATCACCCCAAGGACCAATCCTATAGCATACAATGGGGATGAAATAACATATGGACAAGTATCAAGCTCGAGGGGCAACTAAAGGGTAGGAACATGAGTTTACATACCTAGTACTATTGCTAGTCAAACTCCTCTAGTTTCTTTTATGCCTCTTAGAGCTCAAATGAATCTAGAGGTTATTTGAGATGCTATGCAGGAACTATAAGGTCTAGGCCTTCATCAAATTGGTAGGTCAGAATCCAAAAGCTGTATTTGCCAGCTATTGATAGAGAGAACCTATATCCATGGGGCTACTGAATCCCAAACTTTACTTCATTTTTTTGAAGAAGATGGACAATCCACATTAGAACTATTGCAAGATTAACAATTCAATATGAAGGGCTAGCAGATTGTGAAAACTTCAGTTTTTACAAACTAACATTATTCCCAAGTTCCTTAACCGGCCAAACATTTACTTGATATTCAACATTACCAAAGGACTCAATCTATTCATGGCAAGAAATTGAGAGGAAGTTTCATACCCAATTTTTAGAACTAAGCCCAAGGTATATATGGCTAAATTATTAAGGATAACCAAAAGAGTTGAGAGTCTGCTGATCTCATCATAGCCTATTTTAAGAAGATGAGAAGTAGATGCAAAGTCTTCTTGCTAGAAACTGAATTTGTGAAGATGGCATAAAGGAAGCTTGACATTGAGCTTAAAAGAAATTCCAGGGGATCGAATTCAGAGATTTCTACAAGCTAGCCGCAAAAGTAGTAGAATATAAGGAGTTATTAAGGGAGGACCATAATGAAAAATAAGGCTATAGGGACCTACTTTTAAGAAATGGGTGCCCAAGAGTATGCTATTGCTGAACTTGTTAATTTTAAATCCCAAGTTTGTCCAGTTCTAATGTGGCCGCCACCAAAGTCTCGAGATGCTTGAAAGAAGAATTAGAATTCCTCAATGCAGTACACTTTTGATGTAAGCAAAATAAATTAGATTTTTGATTTCCTTCTTAAAGAGGAGTTCATCACACTTCCCATGGGTCACCACATTCTTGCAAAAGAAAAAGTCAATGGAAAAGAATAGTATAAGTATCATGACTCATGGAATCACACAACTAATACATGCTAGTCTTTTAAAAAATGTAATCCAGGATAGGATGAACAAAGGGATACTCAAGTTCCTTAAGAAAAAGAAAGAGACTATATTGATTGATAAAGATTCCTTCCCTCCCGTGGCCTCTATGAATGCTATTAAAGTGGATCTTCGTGCCCCAATCAATAAGGAAAAAAAAAGTTAGCAAAAAGCACTAAAGGATAAAACAAAGCATGCATGTGTTCCTAAAAGTCTACATCAAAGTTAGCCTAAGAGTCTAACCCAGAGACTGGGCTAGACTTTAACATGAAAAAGGAAAGTCTACATCAGGCTTTCTAATCCCAATAAGATCTCTTTAAGAATACAGCTTTAGTTCACCGAGGATCTGCCTAGGAGTCCTCACCAAAGTCTGCATAAGCATATACTAGAGACTATGCCAAATTCTAAAGAGAAAAAGAAGAGTATACCATAGACTTACAATCAGCAATTTGATATCTAAAAGAGATATACTAGGAATGCCATGGTTCTACCTAAGAGTCTTCATAAAAGTCTGCATTAAAATCCTCCAAGAAGACTGCTAGAGTCTATGCCAAATACCAACCTAAAAAGGAAGAGTCTATCCTAGACTTTCCATCCTCCAGCTGCTACTCAGACAAAGTAGCCCTGGTTTATGCTACCATCTATAGAAGTTGAGGAAAATCAATGGCATCTTGTTTGTCATAAGAAGTTTCCCTAACCTCTCATAAGAAGCCAAAAGAGGAGGCTACAAAGGAAGAAGGCAATTGTAAGGGTGGAATATAGTGCAAAGGGAGAACAAAAAAAAAGGTCAGACTATAAAGAATATACCTATAGATTTAGAGTCTGTTGGTAGAACAGTAAAAGAAATAGTACAAGAAATTAAAGTAGGCTAATTTTCCATACCTTTTTGAGGTGTTCCATGCATCCATTACTTTACCATCTTCATTTCAAAGGTCTAAGGAGGAAAAGCCTTAAGAAAACCTCAAGAAGAACTGAAGATTTGAAGGGCAACCTCTAAGAAGCATATTGTATGCAATGGAGTGATCATTGAAGCTATAAAACTTGAAGTCCCAAAAAGAGTCATCTTTAAGAAGCTTGCAAAAAGGATGATAAAACACATTAAGCCATTGTATATTAAAGCTCATCTTAATGGGAGGCCAACCTCTATAGTTTTGATAGACAACGGGTATTTTGTTAACATCATTCCATTGAGGATGGCCTTAGAACTTGATAAGATTAAAGATAATCTCATGACTACATATGTATTTATTTCAGAATTCAATAGTGAAGTCACAAAGACTTTGGAAGTCTTACCTGTGGAGATCTAAGTCAGAAGCAAGACTTCCCTCATGACCATCTTTATGGTGAACTCTACTGCCAACTACCATGCTTTACTGGGAAGGGACTAGATTCACACCAATTGGTGTGTGCCATCCTCACTTCACCAATTCCTCCTATTTTGGAAAGGGGATGAGGTGGAAATAGTGTGTGCTAATGGAAAGCCTTTCAAAGCTTGCAGAGATGTAGTAGATGTAAGGTTTTATGATGCGAGCTTTGGACCAATCCAATTTAAAGGAGACCGTAAATATAGAGGGCCTAAAATTCTTACCTTGGTCAATAAGGAGGATTGTCAATAGCAAGTCAAGAGACTTTCTCAAAAATCAGTGATGGTGCCTTACCATAACAAGCCAACCATTTAGCCCATCATAGAGGAGGTTGATGATTAAGTTCACCCAAGAAAAGAAAATAGTAGGTACATCCACATTATTGAAAGCACAGGTGTAGCAAGTTTTAGACAGGCTATTAGCTGAAGAACATCAAGAGACTTTAGGGCCTGAGATGATTTTTAAAGGGGAACAGTCTGATAGAGTAAAAGAGATCCAGTTGCATAAGCTGCAAAGTGCTCCACCTAAGCTAGATGATTCTATAGCTAAAGTCTAATGCTCTTTGGAGGAAGTCAACTTAGGGGCAATCAAGAAGTCTAGAATCACTTACATCAGTAGACTGTTCCAACCTACATTAAAAAGGAAAAAAATTAAGTTAGTACAAGAGCTCAAAGTTAGTACAAGAGCTTAAAGACTACTTTACTTGGGGATATGATGAAATTCTAAGATTGAGCATGAGACTATTAAAGTACCACCTCCTTATCAAGCTAGACTCTTATCCCTATCAATAGCCCTAAGAAGGATATAAAGGGACTGTGGGAAATATTTTCCCACTATGGGGGGAATGAAAGAAGCAAGTCAATAATAGGCTGATCTCACAGCCATAACAATATGTCACCTATTAAAAAAAGGCAGTTTGCAATGACATATTCAAGGCCGACAACACGGCTAAGATTTATAGTAAGTAGGCCTTTGGCCACTTTTTCAAGAAAATAATAAAGGCAAGTTAAATACATAACTTATGCAAAAGTCTTGTATCAATGTTCAAAGTCACATTCAAAACGTAAGTGTGATGCAAGAAATAAATAAAATCTTCAAAGTTTAGAATTTAAAGAGTTCATATGAAGAAGAGTGCCTTTTACTCTATAGCAAGAATCCTAAGAAGCAAATAAGGTAAGAAAAGATAAGTCAAAACTAATGGGAGGATTGTTGAAAAGACTAGTAGTAGTAAGATGAGCTCTCATCATGGCTTAATCCTATAATAATAAAGAATAAATGGAATGAATTTCTTGGTGAGGTGGAATTAGACAAGGTTGTGGGATCATACCTGAGGTGGAGAGGTTATCCGAGCACCTAGGAGTCTAACAACAATATCCATTAGTGTAGTCGCTAAAAGAAGACCTAAAACACTAGTGAGCTAGCATGCCTTTCTTAGAAGTCTTGGAAGTTGTAGGGGCTGGAGCTTTCGTTGAGGTGGTGATAACTGGTTTTTAGAATACAGGTTCTTTTTGGAAGAATAAAAGTCTGCATCTACATCTTCCTTCTTGGCTACAAAAGTAATAAAATAGTCAAAGGGAGGAAAATAAAGTAGCTAAAGGCACTAAAAATGAGATGCTTACACTCAGACTCTTAAGATTGGAATCAGCTAATCATATCAAGGCTATCACTAGTGTTTTAAAGAAATCATAGCCTCTATAGTAGAGCGGTCCACTCAGAAGATTAGAATGAAAGAGAGCTCTTCTTATCTTTGAGTAACCTCAATTTCCATACTTGGGTGTTGGCACAATCCCCATGACTAATTCTTCCCTTTTTCCTAAAGATGGAAAGTCTGCTGGATACAAGAAGCTAGTAGGTCTAAGGATTCAAAAAATTGCAAGAAGTGTATAGGGTTGGACAAAATACCTAAGAGTCTATTGACTAAATTGGTGTAAATTAGGCATTACCTTTGCTCTCTTTATCTAAAGAAGCCACACAAAGAGAGGCTATTGATGCTGGGGCAGGAGTACATGCTGCCAAATATCGAAAACAAGTATGTTCAATTTTAACTTAAAATATTTAAGTTGTATTTAAATTTTACAAAAATTTCGGCAAAGTTTCCCCTAAAAAATGGACAACTCATAGACACACTTGTCTCTATCCAAACCAAAAATGTTATTCCCACACCCTTATCTCTCCAAACCTACATAAAACTTCAAATCCCATTGAAAAATCTCAAAATACCAAAAACTTGCCACACAAACCAAAAATTTACAATTTTGGGTCAAATAATTATAAGTCTCATTAAAACCCAAGAGACTTTCATCATATCCAGAGTCTTAAGGTTTATGTCAGATTCTAGCAATTATTTTAACTCAGGGTTTAATAAAATCTCTTGTCCTTTAGTTTGTCCAAATCTTAAATTCACATTTTCTCTTGAGGAGGATTTGAAAACTTCTATTCATGGTAATTCCTTCGTGTTGGTAATATCCCATGTGTTAGTACTGTTCTTTGTGCTTATGCTATTTCTGAGTACATTAGACTCTTAGTTAAGTTTGGTTTCATAGCAAATTTTAAATTCTAATTCTAAAAAAATCTTTATTTTTCTTTTATATATATATATATATATATATATATATATATATATATATATATATATATATATATATATATATATATATATATATTATTAATGTGAGGCCTCCCCCAAGTACCGGTTTGATCTGCCAGAGAAAATAAGATACTCATTTGGGTTTAGACTCACAATAGAAACCTTGGGTTCAGATTGGTTGATTTTGAAAAATGATTTTATGAGTCGTCACCTTAATTTATTTCTTAAATGGAAAAATTAAGGAAAAAACCCAATTGACTCCAATTTATTAATTTTCAATTAATTTACCCAAGGATAAAGCCACTAGCCTCAAACTAGGTTGAGTTTGGGGACTAGGATTTTTGTTTTAAATAATCTAAATTTGGCTCTTAAGTTTAATTTGACTTTGAAAAATTAATTTCATAAATGATATTTATAAGATGGCAAATAATTAAATATATGAACATAGCATAGTATGAATGCATGGTGCTTGAAAAATTAATAAAATGATTAAAGTAAACATCCATAAATTAAGGACAGTGTTTCCTCTAATTCTTATAAATTTTGGGGAACTACATAATCACTCCTTAATTCCAAAAATAAGTAAATAATTGATTATAAGTGAAAGCAAAGGGAAAATTGAATTAATTTTGGGATTAGATTTGAGGTTTGGATTTAAATTCCAAATGTGCCTATATACCCATTGAATGGGGATCAAAACCTAGTAGTTCATTCCATAATTAAGTGAAGGGGTTTAAGAGTTGATTAGATTGATTGATTTGATTTAGGTTTGAGAGAAAAAGGCTGATACCTTTGCTTTTGGAGGGCAGAGAGTTTTACTAGACTGAAGTTCTATTTTATCAAGACCGAGTGATTGGGAGGATAATTAATTAATTAAAATAATTAATTAACTAATTAATGTGATGAAATGGATGGATGGATTAATAATTAAAAAGATTAATTAATTAATTTGGATAAAGGGTGGATTTGAAGAAAAGGATTAATTTGATTTTGAAAAAGTGATTAATTAATTAAGTAAAAAGATTAATTAATTAATTAATTGAGTGATTAATTTTAATTAAAAAAGAGTTTTAGTTAATTAAAAAGATTAATTACTTGGTTAGGGTGAGATAATTAATTAATTAGAGAGTAGTTGAAGGGAGAAGAATAAAGGAATTAGAGGATAGATATCAACTCTAACTTAAGGGATGAGCTGAAATGAAGAAATAGAAATGCTATTTATAAGAAAATGAGGTGAGGGTAATTTAGGAAGTGAAAATGTGAAAAAACGTAAAGGGTAGGGCTAGAAAAATGCTACAAAATCATATTGGGGGTACTTTGGGATCTATAGGAAGGGTGGTGGGAACCATTCCACCAGATAGGCTAGCGGCGCCATCAAGCTTCTAGGCAGCATCACCGGTATGGCGAGCAACATTCCACCTTGCGGGGCTCCAGTGTCATCGATAGCTTTGATGGGCATGCCACTCGAAATTTATGTTCTGGCATCTGGATCAGTTTTTGAGACTTTCAATTCAGTTTTTAGAAGCTTCAGAGTTCAAAGATTTTATTGATCAGTGTCGATAGGTTTGAAATTAATTTTAGAATAGTTGAATAGTCAGTTTGAGAGAAAATTTAGTTAGTTTTGGAAAAATTACTGTTTGGTTTAGAAGGCCCATTCAGGATTGGAGAAGTCTCAATGTCCGAAAATTAAGTATCCTCATACTAATGTGACTAAAAATCTATTTTTTACTTTGAAAGTGCTGCCTTCTGCTCCCCCTTAAGGGGCACCGCCCCCTTGACCCTTGCCCACTAACCGGCTAGCGGGACCACCGTGCTGGCTCTTCATCACACATTAATCTTAGCAGGTGTCAAACTATGGGTAGATGATGAGAGTATAAAATTAAAGGTTCACAGTTGCCCCCTTATCAAAATTGTCTTTTCTGTAAGGTAATTCTGATGATAGTGAACCCATAAGAAGGGATGGTATAAGGAACCAAAGTGATGTATAGGTTGGTGCTTGGACATATTTAGGTAAGAGACATGGTTGAAAAAGGAAGATGGTAAAAAGAACCATCGAGATATTTAAGCAATCATTCACCGGGATGTTTACGCAATTATTCCTAAATATTTATGGGTGGAAAATGTGGCTAATAAATGGAAGTGAGAAAATGGACTAAAGGGATATCTAGACTCGTGGCTAGATATTTTAGGTGAATTGATGGACTTGGGTAAAAGATGTAAAAAGGAACTATATGGATGTCTAGATGACTGTTTCTAGATATTTATGGTTGAAATTGATAGATTTGGATAAAAGAGATGGAAAAATGAGGCACATGGATGTCTAGGTGATTATTTCTAGATATTTATGGGTGAAATTGATAGATTTGGATAAAATAGATGGAAAAAGGAGCCACATGGATGTCTAGGTGATTGTTTCTAGGCATTTATGGGTGGAAGAGGATTTTGAACAAGATAATTTAGTGAAAGGAGAGCCTCAACCTATGGCGAGTTAGCTCGAGAGATTGTAACAAGATTTTGGTAAAGGGAAAGCCTCGGCCTATTGCCAGTTAGCTCAAGAGATTCTAAAAAGATTTTAGTAGGAGAGCCTCGACCTATAGCTAGTCAGCTCAAGAGATTCTAAAAAGATTTTCATAGGAGAAGAGCCTCAACCTATAGCGAGTCAGCTTGATAGATTCTAAAAAGATTTTGGCAAAGGGAGAGCCTTGGCCTATGGCGAGTCAGTTAAAGAGATTCTGAAAAGATTTTGATAGGAGGAGAGCCTTAGCTTATGGTGAGTCAACTCAAGAGATTCTGATAGGATTTTGGTTGCATCAAAGAAATTTGGGCTTTTGAATGTGAGGGGTTTGGCCTTTTGGAAGACTTAAAGGAACTGGGATTAAAGGGACTCCAGAAGTCACACTTCATCGATTAGATCTAGAAAGGTATCATTTAGCTTCAAAAAGGCACAGGTCAGCTCTAAGAGATGTCGATAAGCTTCGAGGATGTATATGTCAGCTTTAAAAGATGTTAGTGAGGCTATTAGCTCAGCTTATGCAGGATGGTGTATGATTGTAGATGGTTGCATAGGTGCTGGTGCATAGATGATGCAAGTTTATATACACATGTTTCAGAATTCATAGACCTTTTGTTTAACTTTTATGCCATGCATGATTTGTCATGATGCGTATAATGGATGATTGCATGGATGCATGAGGGTGGATTCACACATTTACTTTATGAATGCAATTTTTTTATGTGACTTTTGTGTCTGCAAAGATATACATTTGTGGACTGAAAAACTCGATAAGGTTGAGGAACTCAACTTAGGTTGGTATGGAATAGTTGCCATGATGGCATTACGAGGAGTTTGAGTGGATTGAGATTTTTTTGAGGGCTTGATTTAGGTTTTAGGATCCTGTGGCTTGTGATTTCTATTTTGGTGCTATTAAGGAGGTGTTGTGTCCTGCCTTTACAAAGTTCAATGTTATGGCTTAGCTACAACTCAAAGGCAACTCTGGTGGTGTTAGAGTTCAAAGTTTGGCATTTTCTAAATTTTTGAAGAGTTTTTGGACTTGCCTCAAGACGTCGCAGGCTAGATGGTGGTTGGTGATGGTTAAGTGCATTTGACCACTATGATTAGGAAGTTCCATGATCTTGATGATTAGAGAGATATTAGAGGATAGAAGCTCAAGATAAAGGCCTTGATTTTCATATTTGAGAATCGGATATCTGTTTCTGTTGATTGGAATGATGTCAGAGTGGCAGGATTGGTATTGTAGATAAAACAGGGGCATTTTATGGTTAAAGCCATGCTGGCAAAGACACTGATAATTTTTAATTGCTTTGTTAGAGAGATGGAATGTCTCCTCAGTTATTCTCCAAGTGAGAAAAATTTATTTGTTCTTACCTTTTTTTGTTAAGGGTGCTTTATGGGTGCCTAGTTTTAGGTTCTGGATTATTTTGCAAGTGTGGCTACTAGATCATTTCTAGGTAGTGGCCCCTATTTTTCAGTCCATACATGCCTTATTGACACTTGCTCAGAGATCAGATAGGATGGTTGCTTGCAACTTCGCCCCTGGAGGACACATTTTTAGCATTGCCAATGGTAAGGGATTAGATCTCTCATAACTGGGGACCATGAGCATCAAGTAGTTTGCCTGTTGGGTTTGGTTTGAATGACCTTCCACTAAAGGATGAGGGTCTTGATGTAGATAAGACAGACTCATGATGTGCCCCCAGTTTTTCTTTCTCAGAGTCAAATCACAGCTTTCATTACCAAAGTTATCAGGGTGGCTGGCTGAGGAATTATCATGCTGTTTATTCTTAAATTTCACTTAAGACCACCGAGAGGTATGATAGGTGGTTGATAAAGGTGGTTTGACTAGTTGAGAGAGAGTAATATGCTGCCCTACTAAGGGGAATAAAGGGTGACGTAGCTGAGGAGGGAGAGACTATAGGAGGAGCCACTAGTAGATAGAGGATTGCAGCATAGACAGAGGGGGTGACTCAATCTTTGAAGAAGACTCAGGGATCTACTAAAAGTGTGACACCACATGTTGCAGTAGTGACTCAAACTATAATGTTGGTGATAAAGAACACTATGACTGTAGCGAGACAGGATGACACTACAGTGGTGATTCAGAGAAGGACTACTATAGTTAGGGTAGAAAGGGGTATTGTAGTTTTTGAACTGTAGAGGAAGATTTTTAGGAGTAGTTTTAGAACTATTGGTACTTAAGAGAGGGTTTTTGATATTACTGTAGTGAGTGTTTATAATTTTGTTAGTACTTTTACTGCTGTGGCAGAGGGAGCTACAAAAATTTAGAAGAGGGGTGTGCCCATTGGAGGAGATTATGGTAGACTTTTATCATCTCGGTGAAATGTGACACTTTGATTCTAATAAGGACATGAGAGATGTGCATCTTAGAAGGTAGAGGAGGGCTAGCTAGAACATGACTTTAAACATGACCCTTTTTTGCTTTTTGTTTAAAATAATTGTAAGTTGATAGGACTACTTGAAACAAGATAAGCTATAAATGATATTAAAAGGGCTATCCTTTTTGTCATAATGATGGTTTTGTATTTTGCAAAATTTGATCACCATTAAATGAGACATCTTTTATTTTTACTCTAATTTCTACCTGAGCCACCTTTTTGGGTTTTTAGGTTAGCAAGCATTCTTTTTCTTTTTTTTTTTTGTCTTCCTTTTTTTTTTTTTTTTTTTTGTTTAGGAAAAAGAATTAAGTGAATGATATTTAGGCACAAAGAAAATGAAAATGCGATGACAATAAAATATTTTGTATTATGATTTGGACTACACCCAAGTCTAGCTACCTATGTATCCCTTACATCACTTTTTTGTTAGTCACTTCTTTTTAGGAAGAATCAAGTTCATGTAGTTTTGATTAAATATGCATGAAAAATAGAAATGAAGTGCAGATGTCATCTTTGGATGATGTAATATTTCAATTGATCTAGGTTGCCAGGATAGGAGAATTTGCTTTCGTCCAGCTCTATGAAGATGGTGGCTCTGTCAGGTAGGATCTTCTTAAGCATGTATTGTCTAGCCCAGTTTAGTTTGAACTTCCTCTTGGATCATGAATAGGAGATTGGATTTCTCCCAGAACTAGATTTCCTTCTTGTGAACCCTTGTCTCTCACCTTCTAGTTAAAATGCTCGGCTAGTCTCCATTAATAACCTTGAATTTTGTACAAAGCATCGATTCTCATTTCCTTGACAGCATTCAGCTAGTCATGATTCCTTTCAGTTTATTCTGCCTTCATTCTCCGCAGCTTCTCTTTAACAAGTTTCTTATATGTGTGTGTGTCAGGATCTCATGAATTGCAATACTTAGATCATTCCTATCATGTCCGTATATTGTGCAAAACAACCCATGAGCTTTTTCCAATAATGCCATGCAAATGCAATGTATGTGACTTTTTGATTTTTTTTTGTGCCATAATTGATCCTTTTGCCTTTTTCATATTTTTGGTTTTTTTTTTTATTTTTCATTTTTTGTTCTTTTTTTCTCTTTTTTTTTGGTTTTGCTTTTTTTTTTTTTAGGATGTCCCATTTAAAGATGAATTAGAAAAAATAAAAAAAAATCAGGAAGTTCAAACTTTTATTACTGATAAAAGTCGCATCATGAGTACATTAAAGGATAAGCCCTAAAGACAAAATACATACTCAGAAGAATAAGACCAGATAGACTCAAATTCAAAGAAAAAAAATAGACTCAAAAGACTTTGACTCAAACTTAGACTAAGGCTTAGGTGACTCAAATATAGACTCGAAAGACTTGGATAGGGGTACAGTAACATTGGCACTCTTCTCGAAATACTAATTATTAGGTGAAGCTTAAGATGGTCGGGTGAGCTTAGTGGTTGCGAAAAGAATCAGTGGCAATGTTAAGCATTGGGTTTGGGAGTAATGATGTCTCCACTATTAATGAGGTCTTGAATTTTATACTTTAGAGCCTTGTACGTATTAGTTTTATGCCCTAGCCCTTAATGATAGTCACAGTGTTCATTGGCATTATAGTTCTTAGGCAATGGGTTAGGACATGCTCCTGACTCTAAAGGCTTGGCAAGATGGGCTTCTAAGGCCTTCTTATAGACTGTTGTTAGAGGCATGCCCAACTCAGAGAAAGCTCTTCTTTCAAGCCTCATTGGCTGGTGAAAAGAGACAGCATTTACCTTTCCTTCTCTTTGGGTGGTGGAGTTAGTGGTGTAATTGTTGTTCTTATAATACCTAGAGGATTCATCCTTGATTCATCCTGATTGAATCAAATCCTTGATCTTAGAGGCAGTGGCAATAAGAGCTTTAAAGTTAGGGAAGTATTGAGTTTGCAAATGAGCTTGGTATTGAGGGAGGATGTTTTTGGTGATGATTTCAATTTGCTCTACTTCATATAGACAGCTCAAAATTTAAGCTACTTTTAACTCCACCTTATAAGGAACGCAGTAAAGGATTCTCTTTGCCCTTATTTGGTGGTTTCCAAATCTCAACGGGTGACATCTACCTCAATGTTGTAGTGGTATTGCTTGATAAATGCATTGCATATGTCATCCCATATCTTTTTTATGATTTTGGTCGAGATCTAAAAGCCAGTTGATGGTAGCCCTAATTACAGATTATTGGAATAACTGAGCAAGGAGCTCGTCATCCACACCGAAAGGTCTTATTGCACCCATATACATCATGAGATGGATCTTAGGGTAAGTTGTGCCATTGAATTTGTCCATCATAGGTATCTTAAACTTGGGTGGAACTCTAGCATTTGGGAAGAGAGTAAGAGAATCGACATCTATCATATCTTTATGCTTTTTGATATTTTTGATGGATCATTCTATGGCTTCAAACTTTTCCATCAATTGTTTAACTTCAGGAAGGTAAAGAAATCTCTACTTTGAAAAAGATTTGCATTAGGAGAAATGGCATTCACATCTAAAGAAGGGGAGTTGGGTTTTTTGGGAGCTTTCTCTTTATCGTTGAGATCAATAATAAAAGGAGCAAAAGTGGGGGCATAGCTGGTTCTAGCTTGAGTAGAGAGAGGAGTAATGGTGGCATTAGTCATTTCCTTGACCTCATTGATGATGGATTGACATTGGGAATTGAGAGCACTAGTGAAAGTGGCAGACTGGGCATTGAGAGCATGGGTGAAAGTGTCAGCTTGGGTCTTAAGAGCGATGGTGAGTACAGTTTGGAAAGTCTCCTCTTGTTTCTTGAGGAGGTTGGTGAAAAAGGCGCTTATTGCATCTTGGTCAAAAGAGTTGGAGGTGTTAGCCATTAGTACCTTGCAAATAGAAAATAGAAAAAAAATAGATAAGAACACATAATTGTGAAGAAAAAAGAGTTGTGTTAGGAAAATGATTCCTTCCACAGGGTTGATCACCATGTTCAAGTGTTGACAAGGTGAGTATGTGAGGTCATTTTGGGGTAACGGACCACTGGTTTAGGGTTTTGAGGTGTTTGAGGGTTTACCTTATTGTGAGGCCTCGCCTGAGCACTAGCTCGATCTGCTAGAGGAAACTGGGATGCTCATTCGGGTTTAGACTCATAATGGAACCCTCGAATTCGGATTTGGTTGATTTTGAAAATGATTTTGGGAGTCGCCACCCTAATTTATTTTTAAATGGGAAAACTAAGGAAAAACCCAATTTAACTCCAATTTATTAATTTTCTACTTTAATTTTCCCACGGATAAAATCACTAGCCTCAAACAGGTAGAGCTCAGGGACTAAGTTTGTGGTTTTAAATAATCAAAAATGGCTCTTAAGTTTAATTTGACTTTGAAAAATTGATTTCATGAATGACAAATACTATAAGATTGATAATTTGTGAATAAGATGCATGAATGTGACATGAGTGCAAGGTGAAAATTAAAATAAAATATCTATAAATTAAAAATGAAAAAAGAGATTGGTAGGGATTTGGATTTAGATTCCAAACGTGCCTATGTACTCCATTGGATGGGGATCAAAACTCACATAGTTTGTTACACAATTAAGTGGAGGGGTTTAGAAATTGATTAGATTAATTTTAGTTTGAGTGTTTTCAGAGTGAAGAAAAAATGTTGATATCTTTACTTTTGGCAGGCGAAGGCTTTTACAGAACCGAAGTTCCGTTTTATCGAGACAGGGTGATTGGATTGATTGGGAGATTAATTAATTAATTAAAATGATTAATTAACTAATTAATATGATGAAAATGGTGGATGGATTAATTAATTAAAAAGATTAATTAATTAATTTGGATGAAAGGTGAGTTAAGAAAATGGTTAATTTTGGAGGATTAATTAATTAATTAATATGATGAAAAGGGTGGATGGATTAATTAATTAAAAAGATTAATTAATTAATTTGGATAAAAGGTGGATTGAGAAAAAATATTAATTTGGTTTTGGAAAAAAGTGATTAATTAATTAATTAAAAATATTAATTAATTAATTGAGTGATTAATTTTAATTAAAAAAAGAGTTTTAATTAATTAAAAAGATTAATTAACTTAGTTAGAATGAGGTAATTAATTAATTAAAAAAATTAATTAATTAATTAGAGAGTAATTGGAGGGAGAAGTAGAAGAAAAGTTGATAGATAATCGTCTATATCAACTTTGGAGTTGTGTTGAAATGGAGAAAATAAGGAGATATTTATAGGACAAATGGGTGAGGGTAGTTTGGAAAGTGAAAATACTAAAAGGGTAGGGCTGAAAAAATGCTGAAAAATCATATTAGAGGAATTTTAGGAACAACAAAAAGGGTAGTGGAAACCGTGCCATTGGATGGGCTGGTAGCACCATTGGGCCTCTGGGCGGCGCACTGCCTAGGAGGGTGGCGACGCCGCCCAGACTGTCGGTGGCACTGCCGACTGCCCCAGCAGCAGCTGAAGTGGCACCTCTTTTTTTTTTTTAGAGATTGGTTGGTGGTTTTGGAGTTTAGGAAATTTGGATGTCTAGTAGCAATGTAATCAAAGGCTAAAAAAAAATTTCTTTTGGGGGCGCTGCCCCTGAACCCTTGCCCGCTAATCGATTAGCGAAACCACCGTAATGGCTCCATGTAGCGCATTAAACTCAGCAAGTGCTAAGGTGTGAGGCCTCACCCAAGCACTCGGTCTGATGCACTGAAGGGAATCGAAAATGCCCATTTGGGAGAAATATCACGATTGGAACTCGCTATGAGTTCAGAAAAATTGTATTTTGTAAGTTGTAATTTGCAAAAGGAGTCACTACTTTAATTTTGTTTATTTTAGTTGAGAAAATTAGAGGAAAAACCTAATTTGATGGATTCCAAAATTATAATATTTACCCAAGGAAAAGCACTAGTTCTCGAATGACTAAAGAGGGCTCGGGGACTAGGTTTTGGTTAAAACAATATAAAAAATTAATTTGGCTTAAATACAAAATAGCTTTTGCCAAAAGAAGTTTTTATGTATGCATGAATAGATATAATATGACGTATGAAATAAATATTACTCATGCAATGCATGACAAATATGAGATAATGATAATTACAAGATGCAAAAAGTAAAGGAAAAATTACTTAAAACTATTATAAGTCAAAATGCCAAAACTAGAGGATCTTTCCTCTAGCCCTTATGGGTTCTAGGAAAAGCATACATTCTCTAAATATAATCTAAACAATTAAAATAATAATAAAACCATTGTAATAAAAAGAATTAAAGTTTCAATTTTTATTTAAGAAAAGCAATTTTAATCCTAAACTATGTGAAGAAGGTGATAGAGAGAAAGTTTTTAATTTTAGCGGAGTTGAATGCCTTAGAGATGGCAAGCCTATGTATCCTTTTGAATATGAATTAAATTCCACGCATTTCTTCCTTCTTGCGAAGGAGGGGTTTCCAAGTCATTGCCTTTGTTATCCTGTTTTGATTGATTTTAAGGGCTTAGGGGATCTATTAATTAGGTCAGATTTTAATTAACAAAAAATTAAATCTTTTCATATTTAGATCTTAAAATTGGAATTGAAAAAAAGGAAAAGGGAAGAATTTTTACCTTTAGCTTTCATCAGCAAGGAACGTAGGGAGTGAGCTTGGCATCGGATCTAAGTTCCATCTTGGCCTGGGGATATTACGAGCACTCCTTTTAGAAGGACTCTTGAATAGCATGAACTCTTTTTTGAAGGAAAGACTTTGGATCACCTTTACTTGAATACCATGAATTCCCTTTGAAAGAAATAACATGAGTCGCACCTTTCTTGATTAAGAAGCTTAGAGATAAGGTTTGGGGTGATTAGAAAGCTTATGAATGGGGTTTTGAGATTATTAGGAAGCTTATGAATAAGGTTTTATGTGACGGAGGAAGTTTTAGAATGAGATTTTAGAGATTTAGAGGGTTAGAAAAAGGCTTTTGATGATTGGAAAGTTTAGGAATAGGGTTTAGAAAGTTTTAAAAAGAGTATAGAAGCATATAATTATGTGTCTGAGTTGTTATGAGGTGCAAGGTATTTATAGGAGGGTGTAGAGGTTTAAAAGGGTATTTTTTGGTATGAGATTCTATTAGAACGGGTTACGGTAACTGGCTGATGCCTACAGTAACTGCAAAGGGCTTTGTGGTAACTACAGGGCCAGCTGCAGTAGTCAATTGGCTACCACAGGGATCTCTGCACTTATTGCAGAGGAGGTTGCGGTAACCACAGCTGCAAGTTACTGCAGCATACTGCGGCCCGCAAGCTGTCGCAGCTCATTTTTCAGCCCGTTCTCACCCATCTTTGATCTAATTTGAGCCTAGTATGATTCTATGGGTTTGTGATGGAATTTTGGTCATTTAGAGGTGAAAATAAGGGTTTCACAGCTACCCCCTTATTAGACTTAGCCGGACAAGAGGCGGGGTCGGATAAGTGTGAACCGGGGAAATTCTGAAAGTTTTTAGACATTTAAGGATCTTGGTCAACTTTAAGATTTATGTTGATGTGCCATGTCTATTTTTGGGCTTTTCTAAATTCGTTTGGACTATTTTTCAATTTTTCTGGACATTTTGAATTTTTGAACTTTCTGCAATTATGGAAGATTTTGGATTCTAATTGAGTTGCTTTCTGTTTTAAGGCACAGATAAAAATCTTGTGGACCTATATGTTTGGATAAAATTGAATTCCAACTTGAAATGGATTTGTTATAGCGAAATCTAGCAACTTGCAAACTAAAACGAAATTATGAGGTGGGGCCCACAGTTCTTTCTATAAATACCCCTCCCTTCTTCATTCATCTCACCATTTTCAACTTCCTCTCTCTCTCTACCTACACTCTTTGTCTCTAAAACTCTTTCACTAAGATGGCTTCCTTAACTTTAAGGCATGTGAGAAGCTATTCGGCGCACCGAGGTAATGCGAATCCTGAGGTTCTATTGCAAGAGCGTAGAGATCACGCAAACTTTACTAGCAGCATGGAGGTATTTATTCTTTTTCCTGCACTTGGGTTAGTTTTATACAAGCAATAGAAATAATATTATGCAGCTTGGTTCATTATGCAGTGATGATTTTCCTCTTTTTTTTTTTTTTTTTTTTTACAATGACACTTTATGATAATTAAGAAGAAATAAAATAAAGAATAAAAAATAAAATAGAAAAAAGTGAAGAAAACCCTAGTTTCTTATGCATGCAAAAGAATTTATTTTCTATGTATTTCATGCAAAGTCATGTGACCTGAGATTGAGGGGAGGTAGAGGTAACCTGATGAGAGTTGCTGCTTATCTAAATCGCCATCCTGATGTGTGAGCTATGATCGAGCCTTTTGATTTGTTCAGTCTGCTAGACTTGGACTATTTTCACAAGGGTGATCATGCCTTATTAAGGGCTTTGACAGAAAGGTGGTGGGATACTACCGGTACTTTCCATTTCTCATGTGGGGAGTTGATGGTGACTCCTATGGATCTCTGTTTGTTCGTTAGTTTGCCTTTTTGATGTCGAGCTTTGGACTTTTATGGTTCCTAAACCGCACTAGATAGTCAAAGGATGACTGAGCTATCAGGTTTTGACCCTCCTTGCACTGATGTTCACGTATCGAGAGTCTAGCTTTAGAGCCGAATTGGAGATTTAGATCAATATGGGAGCCACACTACTAAGCAAGTAGCTCATTTGTGCCTTATGATCATTTTGGGTTGCTCCATCTCTCATACGAGGAGAGACACTATTGATTTCAACATCTTGGCTTCATTGGCGGACTTAACCCAAATCTTTGAGTATGATTGGGGAGGTGCCACTTTTGTGTGTAATGTATAGGGAGATGTCTGATCTCTCCCGAAACACTTTCTCTAGCCTAGGTGGTACCTATGTTATTTGGGAGGTGAGCATGTGTTCATTTCTCATTTTTGCTTTTTATCTTGCACTTCTTATTAACTTGACTAATTGCTATCTGTTTTGCAGTATTGGGCTTATGAATACTTTACTCGAGTATCTCCTCCCTTGAGAAATTTGATTCCTGATAGAGTGCCCTGGGGATATTTATGAAATTATGATAATCGCAGCTACTTTGACAAGATGGGTTTTGCTAGTTATCGGACCCATTTTAGTCTATTGGGTGTGCACCAGGTATTTATCTTATTAGTTTGCTTTCTATTGTTTTTAATTGCTTCGAACTTACTTTTTGTTTTGCAGGTCCAATGGAATTCCTATCAAGATTGCATGCCACCATTGGTGATGGAGTGGATGGGTTCCAACTATGTGCTTTCATCATGTAGACTACTTCTCCGCTTCAGGGATGAGAGAAGGTATTACCTTGGAGAGAAAGTGAGGGGGCAGATTACTAGTGATAGGGTAATGCCTTTACCTCCCCCGATTGACATGAGACACGAGTTAAGTATTATAAATGATGAGGCATTGCTGGTAGGCCACCCTTGTGACCACTTCTTGGATTATGATGTGAATTATGAATACTTCTGTCAGGCTTCCTTGATGACTGGCACCATCCCTAGGCTAGATTATGGATCTGATCCTAGGAGATCGACTGCTGGTTCTACCTAGACCCCTTCGATTAGAGACCATTTGAATAGAGTAGGGCCTTCTAGGGTTACTCTTACTCTAACTATTGCTGTACCTTACCCAGGAACATCTTCATGATCATCTGGTGGTGATATTTGGCATCAGAGTTTATGGCCTTCTACATGTTGTCAGTATTTTTTTGTTAAGCAAGGGCAACTGGTTGAGTATGATTCTTCTATAGTGACGCCATTTAGATGGCCTGAGGTTCTAGCAGATACTTCAGAGGTAAGTTGTTCTAACTCTGCCATGACTTTAGATTTTTGTTCAATTGCTTGACTTTCTTTATCTTATAGGTGTCTATGGATTAGGCTCGCGAGGCCCAGAGGGTGATGGAGCATCTGATTATTGCTCTATCATTTGCTTTGACTCGAGCGAAGCTAGGAGGTAGCAGAGATGTTGGTAGAAGTAGAGGTGCTAGCAGTGATGAGGGAGATGAGTCTCCATGTGAATGAAAGAGGAAGAGACGCAGGCATCGTTAGACATTCTGTTAGCCTTCTTCTAAGTTGCTGGTTTTATGGATGATATGTATGGATGTTTATCCCAAATGTGATGTTATCACATGTATGGATATTTTTCCTAAATGTGATGTCATGAAGAGTTTTACTTGTTATGAGATGCACTTCTATTCCTAATTATATATATGTAGTATGCATGAATGCAATTCCTAAATATAATTGAAATAGGGCTTTGAACTCTTTTTTTTTTTTTTTTAAGCCAAGAAGTCTTACGGTAGTTTTGAATTTGCAAAATGAAGATGGAAAAGGTATCGCGGTGACTTAGTGGTGTTTGCAACAGTTGTAAAAGACCTGCGACAACTACAGGCGTCCCTGTGGTAGCCAAAGTGGTTACCGTAGAGAGGCTGCAGCAACCACAGGGAGGGCTGTAGTAACCACAGTCTCATTGCGGCAACTGTAGTGTGATCCGTCTTTGATTATGATTTTTCTTGATTTTTTGCTATTTATAGGCTTCTCCACTTCTTAAAACTTCATTCCATTGACCTTTGAACACTTTTCAATACTTTTAAGCATCTTTTTTTGCTTTTTTTCAAAAAAAAATTTATTATTTTTTTTTCTTTGAAACTCTTTTCACAATGGAGCCCTATTGCAGTCATACAATGTTCCTATGGTGCAAGAATCTTACTAAAGTGGAGAGAATAAATTTAGGAAAATATGGAGTAAGTGTCATGCCCATTTTAAGGGAAGTGAAAATTGACTGGGATTTTTTACGCACCTATATATGCTTTTGGGATCCTGCTGCCCATGTCTTCATGTTTGGTGCAAGCATAGAAGAAATGTGTCCTAATTTTGAGGAATTTTCTATGTTGTTTGGATCTGATCCTGAGGCTCTTTTGGCTACTCCTGTCAAGAGAGTGGGATATTTCAACTCCTTTAGAAGGCTTTTGGATCTTACTAAGGAAGTGGCTAGTCCTATGGTAGTGGAGGATTAGGTATATCTAATTGCTGTAGTTGCAAAATTTCACTATCCCAAAGACTTTGAGGATGATAAGTGGTTTCATTTGAGGATGTGGGCTTTTTCTTTTTATCTGATTGCCGAATACATTTTCGTGAGCCCTACTAGTTGGGGTGATGCTAGGGTTGCTAATTTGATTCCTTAGATGGAAGAGGGAAGATCTATTGCTGCCATTATACTTGTTGTCCATAGACTATTAGCCCCATTATCCTTCAGGTTTATTTCTAACTCTCTATTTTTCTTTCATCCATTTCATCATTCTTCTCCTTATTTTGTTCCTTCTCCCAGGTTTGATTAAGAGACCATCTTCAGATAGTGGTTCCTCCTGTTAAGGCGGACTACTCTGCTTCCTGGTATAGGACCCATACTATTGTGATAAAAAAGGACTCTAAAAGGGAGTGACTTAAATGGTTTCTTGAATTAGATTATGATGAGTTGCTTTAGAGATGTGAGTGGTATAAGATAGATTAGTTCATGACTATGAGTTTTAGTTACAAGATGGTTTATCTTTTGGGTTTGAGGATGGTGACTTTTTATTAGGCTACTAGAGTTATGCACCAGATGGGCCATAAACAGCGTATGCCTCCAAAGGGTGCTTTGTTTCAGTCTGTCCTTATTACCAAGATTGTTGCCCGAGCCATTAGGAATGGATGGGTGAGAGGTTTTCATGCTGTTCATCCTTCTCATCATTATTACAAGACTTTAGAGTATATCGATTGGTGGATAGCAAATTCATTGTGGTTTGAGAAAGCTAGGAGAGCTGCAATGATTAAGGAGATAGAGGAGGATGAAGATAAGAGTCATGATTGACCTTTTGTCCCATTTTTGTTATGCTTTTTAGGAAGGCTTTTGGCTTGTAAGATTGATTTAATGGTTTATGTCTTTTATTTTCCTTTTTAATGTTCTAAAAATTAAATGAGACATCTTGTTCATTTTTTTCTTTTTTTTTTTTTTTTTTTGTGATGCAAATAAGAGCCAGACAAATGTGTAGTACATAATGAAATTTTATTGATGATTTGGGCCAAACCCACATGGTTCGCCTACGTATCTCCTTACAACAATTTTATCATCATCATTTTTTTCTTTTATGGAGAATCAGGTCCACATAGTTCTTGTCTTTACATGGATGCAAATGTAATGCATGAATTATAAGGATGCTTATGCAAAATATATCTTGAGGTGATCCATATTGCATGGGCTTGAAAACTCTATGCCATCCAAATCCATTAAGATAGCTACTCCTCCAGATAGGACCTTCTTTAACACGAACAGGCCACTCCAATTGGGTCTAAATTTTCCCCTTAGATCATGAATAGGTGCTCTGATTTCCTTTAAAACATGGTTACCTTCTTGTAGTCCTCTATTTCTGACATTTTTATTGAAATGCCTTGCCAATTTCTGTTAGTAACCTTGAATTCGATACAAGGCATCTATCCTTTTCTCATTAATGGCATTGAGCTATTCATGGTAGCCTTTTGCCCATTCTACTTCATCCAACTGACTCTCTTTCATTATTTGAGCTGATTTTATTTTCACCTCGATTGGGAGGACCGCTTCCATTCCATACACCAAGGAGTATGATGTAGCATCGGTTGGAGTGTGTATTGATGTTCTATATCCCCATAAAGCATAAGGTAGATGTAGATGCCAATCTTTATAGTTGTCAACCATCTTTTGAAGTATGTTCTTGAGAGTCTTGTTTGCAGCTTTTACTATACCATTTATTTGAGGCCTGTAAGGAGAAGACCTGTGGTGTTGGATTTTCTCCTTTTTTAGTAGCTGGGTGACTTCTTTTTGAAAGTGGGATCCATTGTCGGTGATTATTTCAAAAAGGACTCCACACCTACAAAGGATGTTGGTACGAATAAATTGAGCTACTCATTTAAAATCTAACACTTGGTAGGGTGCAGCTTCAACCCATTTGGAAAGGTAATCAATTGCCATCAGGATGTATTCATGTTTGCCTGAGGATTTTGGGCTTATCTTCCTAATGACATCGAGGCCCCAAGTAGCAAATGGCCAAGGCATGGTGATTAGTGATAAAGATATAGGAGGTTATTTCTGAAACTTAGCATAAACTTAGCATTTATGGCATTTTTGCATATATTTAGCATAATCCTCATTCATGGTAAGCCAGAAATATCCTTGGTTCGCGATTTTGCAAGCCAAAGCAATACCATTCATGTGTGCGCCTTCATCACCACCATGCATCCATTCCATGATCTGTTGGGCTTCTTCTTCAGTAACACATCTTAGGTGGATATTATCCTAAGTTTGTTTGTAGAGCATATCCCCATTTGGAATGAATCCCTTGGATAACTGTCTTAGAGTCCTCTTTTCTATTTTAGAGACCTCTTGAGGATAAAGCCCATTCTTAATATAATTGAGAATATCGCAAAACCATGGTTTACTATCAATGACTTGCATATTCAGGCAATGAGTTATGCACCCTAGTTCATGCTTCACTTCAATTGTGATTAGTCTAATTATGAAGCCATTGCTTATGTCAAGCATCGAGGAGAGTGTTGCCAAAGCATTAGCGAATCTATTCTTTGTTCTTAGGAGATAATGGAAGGATAATTCATAGAAGTTGGCTGCTAATTCATCTAGACATTTGTGGTAAGGAACCAAATGCTCTTCTTTTATTTTCCATTTTCCCAACTCTTAGGATACTATTAGATTCGAGTCTCTATAAATCTCAAGGTGCTTGATTCGGAGCCTTATTGCTGCTTCAAGGCCACAAATACATGCCTCGTACTCTGCCTCATTATTTGTTACTTTGAAGTTTAGCTTGATGGTGATGGGTAGGCTTCCCCCGTTTGGTGTAATGAACATAATGCCAACACCATACCCTTTGTTCTTTAATGCCCCATCAAAGTAAAGCTTTCAAACTTCATTTCCAATCATTAAGATATCCTGATCGGGGAATTTAGGCTCAGTCCATTCATCATTTATTGGGACTGTAGCTAATTGATCGGCTACTATGCTTCCTTTGATTGCTTTCTGTTGTACATATTTGAGATCATATGTTGCCAACAATGCCATCCATCTCGCCATCTTACTATCAAGAATTGGCTTCTCCATAAGGAATTTCAAAGGGCTTTTCTTAGTAAGGATATGAGTTGTGTAGGAACTAAGATAGTGTTGCAATTTGTGGCAAACCCAAACAAGGGCAAGGCACAGCTTTTCTATATAGCCATATTTGAGTTCATGGGACAACATTCTTTTGCTCAAGTAGTACATGGCATTTTCCTTGTTAGAGTGAGGAGCATTCTGGGCGAGTATTGCCCCCACTGCTTCATTAGTCACAGATAAGTAAAGCAGCAACAGTTTTCCAGACCTTGGAGGTTGTAGTACTGGTGGATTCAACAAATATTGTTTGATTTGATCAAAGGCCTTTTGGCAGTCTTCATTCCATTGCTTTGAGGCTCCTTTTTTAAGTAACTTGAAGATGGGCCCACATACATTAGCCAATTGATTAATGAATCGACTGATGTATTGGAGTCGTATGAGGAAACCTTTGATCTCCTTTTATATTTTAGGGTCGACCTCTATACCTTTCTTACTAACCATATGGCCTAGGAATACCCCAGATGAAGCACCAAAAATACACTTGTAAGGATTGAGTTTGAGATTATATTGGCAAAGTCTAAGGAAGAATTGCCTTAAAGCTTCCAAGTGTTCTTCAATGGTATTGCCCTTAACCATCATATCATCGACATATACCTCAATCTCTTTATGCATAATGTCATGGAAGATTTTGATTGCCATCCTTTGGTATATTGCCCCAGCATTTTTAAGTCAAAATGGCATAACTCTATAACAACAGGTACCCCACTCGATGATGAAGGCTATTTTTTCTTTGTCAGGGGGGTGAACCATTATCTTATTATATTCTGCAGCCAGATTGATTAAAGAAACCATTTCAGATCCTACCATTTGGTCCACTAGAAGGTCAATTTGAGGCAAAGGAAAGACATCTTTTGGACAAGTCTTGTTCATATCTCTATAGTCCACACACATTTTAACTCTATCATCTTTTTTAGGAAATGACACAATGTTGGCAAGCCAAGAGGGGTAGCTGATGGGCTCAATGAAGTTGTGGTCCAGTAGCTTCATAATCTCTTCTTTAATCGGTATGGACCATTTAGCTTTGAGCCTTCGTAATTTTTATTTGACTGGCTTAGAATTAGGGTAGATTGGAATTTTGTGAACAATTATGCTCGGATCCAAATTCATCATGTCCTTAGAATGCCATGCGAAATAGTCTTAAAATTCTTTGATCATTTCCTCTATTTGACCCCTGTTTATGCATGCAGATGCTATGAATGTAGTTTTTTATTGAATAATGTGTGCCAACATTTATTGGCTCTTTGATTGCATCATCTTTTATTTCATTTTTTTCATTTTTTTTATCTGACATCTAATTTAAGTTAGATTTAAAATTTGGAACATTAAAGAAAAATGAAGACACGGGATTATAAGAGGAAAGGGCAAACTTTTTATTGAATTCGAACATGGATAAGTCCCAATTTATATCAAACTCAAAAGCTGGACACTCAAGGTCAATTACATCACCATTATTACTAAAAATAGAAGAAATTGAAGACACAGACTTTGACTCGAACTGGGACTTTGACTCAGACTCTGACTCAGACTGGGATTGGAACTCTATCTCAGATTGATAGAATGGGATCTCCTCGAAATACTAGTTATTCAACTCAGTCTTGTTTGGTTGGATTAGGGTGGATGGGTCAGGTTCCTCCTCCCCTAAAGTAAGTATGAAGACTTCATCAAAAAGACTTGTCTTCATGTTCTCCTCCCAATCTTGACTTAGCATGAATATGTGCTCGTAATCCTCTAGTGAAAGCCTAAAATCAAAGAAAATTTCAAAACTGGGAATTAATTTTCCAGTAATAGAATAGATCCAGGGTTCGGGAAAGCCACAGTAAGGAACTGTGTCACCTTCTTTTACAAAATATCCATTGAGGGTTTTGAAATAAGGGCGCATGGGCCAGTCATAAGTCTCACATCGTTTAAGAGCCGCTACTCTTTCCTTAGCCCATTCCTTCATTTCCATCAAATCCTCCTCAGTAGGCTCATATCCTAGCCCAAACGGTGGCATTGCAACTAGATAGTCCATAAAGGACTTTAAGCCTTATTGATATTTTGCAAGACTTAGGCCAGGAAAATAGTCCATTTTTCTTTACATATTAGCCACAGTAATGTTTCCAAAAGGATCAAAGTCGAGTGGAACAAATTCTTCACCTTCTTCACCCTCGAGGAACTAGGTGAAAGAGAAGCCTGAGAGAGGGTAGGTGAACAATTTAGGTTGAATTTCTAAAATGGGCATAAGATTTGGAATGTCAACCTTGTCATGCATGTCCCCTTTTATGGCAACAATCCCCTTCCCATAAGGAAATTTCACTTTCTGATGCAGTGATGAAGGGATTGCCTTAGCTTAATGGATCTAGGTCTTCCAAGAAGTATGTTAAAAAAAGCAGGAACATCAATTACTTGGAAGAGAATGGAAAAGGCTATGGGTCCAATACTGACATACAATGTAGCAACCCCAGGTACTTCTCTCTTAGTATTGTCATAGGCCCTCACTATTTGATCAAAAGGGGTAAAGTTTGTTACTTCCAGGCTTAGGCAACTAGCCACTTTTAAGGTACACACATTCAGTGCCAAGCCATTATCGATTAGAACCATGGGCACAGTTTTCCCTTGAGTCATCACTATTATATAGAGGACACTGTTGTTGTTAGAGTCCCCTCTTGGCAAGTCATTATCTCCAAATGATATTGAAACTCCCTTAGCAGCACTAGTGATTGAAGCCACAAGATTCTCAAGGGTGATATCAATAGGAGTTTGACATTGATTTAGTGCCTTGCAAAGAGCTTAGCGGTGAGGATATGACAATTGAATCAAACTCCATATTGAAATATCTACATGAGTCTTTTTCAACTGCTTGAGCATAGGCTCTTCATCAGGTTCAACACTCTTTTTTATATTGTCAAATGGTGCAGGGACAGGTTAAGTGTTTTGGATTGGTGGGTTTGGATTTTGGACAATTCTGCCACTTCGGGTGATGGCATCAATCTCCTCAAACAAGTTGGTCAGGTCTAACACGCAACAATAGTTAACAGTTGATTTTATCAATGAGACAGGATCAACTCCTTCATAAAAAGTAATTGTATTTACTGTGTGGTTGGATAAGGGGTTAGTAGTGATGTTGGGTCTAGCTTTGGGTGGCAAGAGGTCATTTGAATCGATTAGATCTTAGATCTTGTGTCTTAAGGCCTTACATGCATCAGTTTTATGCCCTGGTCCTTGGTGGTAATCACATCTCTCATTTAGGTTGTGATTTTTGGGTAGTGGGTTAGGGACAGGCCTTAGTTTGAGAGGTTGCACCATTCTTGCCTCAAGCAGTTTCTGGTAAATGATGTTCATAGGTACAACCCCTAGATTAGAGAATTGGCGCTTTTCAATCTTGAGTGGCTTCTTAATTGCAATGGCATTTACTTCCCCCCCCCCCTTTCTGATTCATCGAGGAAGTTACATTTATTTGGTGTGCCGCTTTCTTGTATCTTGACCCAAATGCAAATTCTTCTTTTATATGCCCACTTTGGATTAGATCTTCAATCTTAGAAGTAGTGGAAATCAAGAATTTAAAGTCAAGCAAGTATTGGGTGAGCAGCCTATCTTGATAAACCGAAAGGAGATTCTTGACAATAATATTAATTTATTCATGCTCGAGAGGTTGGTTTACCATCTGAGAAGCCTTTTTCCTCCACCTCATAAGGAACGAAGAGAAGGATTCTTTTAAATACTGTTTGGTAGTCTTAAGGTCTCTTCTTGTTACATCAACCTTAATGTTGTAGTGATACTATTTGATAAAAATATTATAAATTTCATCCCAGGTCTGTTTTTTAGACACATCCAAGTCTACAAACCACTTTACAGTAGTACCAGTCAGAGATTGTTGAAACAATTGAGCAAGGAGCTCATTGTCCACTCCTAAAGGATGCATGGTCCCCACATATACCTTAAGATGGGTTTTAAGGCAGGTAGTCCATCAAATTTATCAAAATTCAGCATTTTGAATTTAGGAGTTACCCTTGCATTAGGAAATAAACTAAGAGAGCTTGTGTCAATCATGTCTTCCCTTTTCTTTAAGTTCTTAAGTATCTTTTCCATAACTTTGATTTTGTCCATTAATACCTTTAGCTCAGGGTTAATTTCTCTCCCTTGGAAAGGATCAGTTGGGGGGAAAAATGAATGTGGTGGTGTGGACTGGTGGGTCAATGGGCACTGGTTGAAAAAGTGGGTTGGTTTTGAGAATAGATGGTGATGGAATGGTTTCAACTGTGGCCTTTTCCTTGTCTTTTAGGTCAGATTTGGAAGTAGACCTAAAAATAGGATAGGAGGTGGGTTTTGGATTCACTGGGTTTGGATTAGTCAAACTCTAGTTTATGGTGGTCCAGCCCATCATTTCTTGGACATCTTCCATAATAATCCTCTTTTGATTTTGAAGTAAGTCTTAGAAACGAGCCTCTTGCCTTTTAAGCATTTCCTCTTGTTGTTCAGTGAATTTGGCAAAAAGCCCATTAATCAAGTTATCAACTCCATCAGTAGTAGCAACTTCTTTCCCTAATCTGGTTGACATCTCTTGAACCTCTAAACGAAAAAGATGAAGCTAGGTTAGTTTTTTAGCTTTGGTAAAGATAAGGACAAAGGTGAGATCATGAAATCCTAATCACAGCAGTAAGATAAGGATGAAGGTACCATGGGTAGACATGGGTTTAGGAATTTGACATGGGTTCAAATAAGGACTAGTATTGTTTGGGTGGTTTTCAAATTTTCCACTTTAATAGGATTCTTGCATGATGCATACATGCATATATGCATGAATGAAAAAGGTTTCATGATAATGACATACCAAGTTTAGCATTATGGTACATACAATCCTAAAGGAAGGTCCTATGAGTTATTACATAAAAGGGTAAGGGTAGCTTGAAAGGAACCCATCACACTAGAGATGCGATATACATAACCACATGTGAGTCAAGGAGCCTCGCGTGGGTCCAACGGTACATGCATACTTGTTACACCTATAAAAGGATTAGAGGATACGTCGTGGGCTGGATGATTTCACTATCGGCAAGCAGACCTAAGAAAGGTTGCCCACTCGATGTTACTTTCTATCCTTTATTTTCCTAAGAAACTAAGGTTTTGGATAAGGAGTCCAATGTAATGATGCATGAAAAAAAAAGCCATTTTGTAATAAAAGCCAAAATTTTTGTTTTACCAAGAGTAGTCCACTTTCATCTTTCATTTTGAAAAAAGATTTTGAAGTCCCCAATGGAGTCGCCAACTGTGATGCCTCGCCCAAGCACCCGGTCCAATCCACTAAAGGGAATCACAAATGCCCATTTGGGAGAAACATCACGATTGGAACTCGCTATAAGTTCAGAAAAATTGTATTTTGTAAGTTGTAATTTGCATAAGGAGTCGCCACTTTAATTTTGTTTATTTTAGTTGGGAAAATTAAAGGAAAAACATAATTTGATTGACTCCAAAATTATAACATTTATCCCAAGGAAAAGCACTAGTCCTCAAATGACCAAAGAGGGCTCGGGGTCTAGCTTTTGGTTAAAACAATACAAAAAATTAGTTTGGCTTAAATACAAAATAGCTTTTGCAAAAAGAAGTTTTTATGTATGCATGAATAGATATAATATGATGTATGAAACAAATATTACTCGTGCAATGCATGACAAATATGAGATAATGATAATTACAAGATGCAAAAAGTAAAGGAAAAACTACTTAAAACTATTATAAGTCAAAATGCCAAAACTAGGGGATCTTTCCTCTAGCCTTTATGGGTTCTAAGAAAAGCACACATTCTCCAAATATAATCTAAACAACTAAAATAATAATAAAACCATTGTAATAAAAAGAACTAAAGTTTCAATTTTTATTTAAGAAAAGTAATTTCAATCTTAAACTATGTGAAGAAGGTAATAGAGAGAAGAATTTGTTAATTTTAGCAGAGTTGAATGCCTTTGAGATGGCAAGCTTACGTATCCTTTTGAATAGGAATCAAATCCCACACAGTTCTTCCTTTTTACGAAGGAGGGGTTTTTAAGTCATTGCCTTTGTTATCATGTTTTCATTAATTTTAAGGGTTTAGGGGATTTGTTAATTAGGTCAGATTTTAATTAACAAAAAAATTAGATCTTTTCATATTTAGATCTTAAATTGGAATTAAAAAAAAAGGAAAATGGAAGAACTTTTACCCTTGGCTTTCATCAGCGAGGAGCGTAGGGAGCGAGCTCGGCATCGGATCTAAGTTCCACCTTGGCTTGGAGATATCATGAGCACTCCTTTTGGAAGGACCCTTGAATAGCATGAACTCTTTTTTGAAGGAAAGATTTTGGATTACCTTTGCTTGAATACCATGAATTCCCTTTGAAAGAAATAACTTGAGTCGCACCTTTCTTGATTAAGAAGCTTAGAGATATATCACGAATTCTCTTTGAAAGAAATAACTTGAGTTGCACCTTTCTTAATTAAGAAGCTTAGAGATAAGGTTTGGGGTGATTAGGAAGCTTATGAATAGGGTTTTGAGATTATTAGGAAGCTTATGAATAAGGTTTTATGTGATGGAGGAGGTTTTGGAATGAGATTTTAGAGATTTGGAGGGTTAGAAAGAGGGTTTTGATGATTGGAAAGCTTAGAAATAAGGTTTAGAAAGCTTTAAGGAGAGTATAAAAGCATATAATTGTGTGTTTGAGTTGCTATGAGGTGCAAGGTATTTATAGGGGCGTGTAAAGGTTTAAAAGGGTAATTTTTCGGTGTGCGATTTTGTCAGAATGGGTTGCAGTAACTGGCTAATGCCTGCAGTAACCATAAAGGGCTTTGCGGTAACCACAGGGCCGGCTGCGGTAGCCAATTGGCTAATGCCTGCAGTAACCGCAAAGGGCTTTGTGGCAACCATAGGGCCTGCTATGGTAGCCAATTGGCTACCTCAAAGGAGGCTATGGTAACTGCAGCTGGCCCGCAGGCTGCCCCAGCTCATTTTTTAGCCCGTTCTCAGCCGTCTTTGATCCGATTTGAGCCCAATCTGATTATATGGGTTCTTGATGGAATTTCAATCATTTGGAGGTGCAAAATAGAGAGTTCACATAAGGCTATGTTTGGATGATGAGGATGCAAAATTGAGAGTTCACAATTGCCCCCTCATCACAATTGGCTTTGAATAAAAGGTGATTCTGATGATTGTGAACATTGGAAAGAGGTGCCATGTCAGACTCTGGGCTTGTGTATTCTTGTCATGTCCTTTGGAAGGAGGCCCTCTAGAATAAATGAGACTTTATCAATGGCTATCTATTTAACCTTGACGTTGGTTGCGAGAATGTTCTTGGTGCATTTCAATTAAGGCTATTTGTTCAGCCCTAATGTTAAAGGACAAAGAAGGTTTGGTGAATTTCAATCAAGGCTATCTGTCTGGCCTTAATGTTAGAGATAAAGAAGGTTTGGTGAATTTCAATCAAAGCTATCTGTTTGGCCTTAATATTAGAGATGAAGAATGTTTGAGGCAAATCTCAATCAAGGCTATCTATCCGGCCTTAAAGATAAAGAAAGTTTGGTGAATTTCATTCAAGGCTATCTATTTGGCCTTAATGTTGAAGATAAAAAAAGGTTTGGTAAATTTCAATCAAGGCTATCTGTTCGACCTTAATGTTGGAGATGAAGAATGTTTAAGGCAAATCTCAATCAAGGCTATCTGTCCAACCTTAATGTTGAAAGTAAAGAAGGTTTGTTGAATTTCAATTAAAACTATCTATTTAGCCTTAATATTGGAGATAAAGAAGATTTGGGTAAATCTCAATCAAGGCTATCTGTGTGGCCTTAATGTTGGAAGTAAAGAAGATTTGGGTAAATCTCAATCAAGGCTATCTGTTTGGCCTTAATGCTAGAGGTAAAGATGATTTGAGTAAAAAACATGGAAAGTGGAACCATATAGATGTCTAAGTAATCGTTTCTAGACATTTATGGCTGGAGTTGATGGGTTTGGACAAAAGAGATGAAAAAGGAACCACATTGATGTATAGGTGATCCTTTCTAAACATTTATAAGTGTAAGAGAATTTTGGACAAAATAATTTAGTGAAAGGAGAGCCTCAACCTATGGCGAGTCTCCTCGGGAGATCTTGACAAGATTTTAATAAAGAGAGAGCCTCGGCTAATAGCAAGTCAGATCACGAGATTTTGACAAGATTTTGGTAAAGGGAGAGCCTTGGCCTATAGCGAGTCAGCTCAAGATATTCTGAAAATATTTTGATAGGAAAGCCTCAACCTATGGTGAGTCGGCTCGATAGATTCTAAAAATGTCTTGATAAAAGGAAGAGCCTCGGTCTATAGCGAGTCAACTCAAGGGATTCTGAAAAGATCTTAATAGGAGAGCCTCGGCTTATGGCGAGTCGGCTCGAGAGATTCTAATAAGATTTTGGTTATGCTAAAGAAATTTAGGCTTCTAAATGTAAAGGGTTAGGCCTTTCAGAAGGCTCAAAGAAACTTTGTTGGGAGTAAAGGGACTCTAGAAGTCATGCTTCACTTATTAGATCTGGAAAGGTACCATTTAGCTTCAAAGAGACATCGGTCAACTTTAAGAGGTATCGGTCAGCTTTGAAGAAGTACTGGTTAGCTTTAGGAGAGGCTAGTGAGGCTATTGGCTTGGCTTATACATGATGGTATATGATTATAGATTATTGCATAGATGCTGGTGCACAGATGACGCATGCATGTTTAGAATTCATAGACCTTTTATTTGACTTCTATGCTATGCATGATTTGTGATGATGCCTATAATGGATGATTATATAGATGCATGAGGGTGGATTCACGCATTTGCTTTGTGAATGCAATACATTAATGTACTAAGGAACTCGACAAGGTTGAGAAACTTAACTTAGGTTGGTATAAGATGGTTTCCATAGTGGTATTACGAGGAGTTCGAGGGGTTGCTTTAGATTTTGGAATCTGATGGCTCGTGGTTTCTGTTTTGGTGCTGCTGAGGAGGACCTGTGCCTATTCTAGGGAGATAGGGAATATGGCTTAGCTACAACTCAAAGGCAACTCTGGTGGTGCCAGAGTTCAAAGTCTGGCATATTTTGAATTTTTTAGGAGTTTTTGACTTGCCTCAGGATGTTGCAAGTGATAAGCACTTAATTGACTACACTTTACCCATTGTTTTTAATAATATTTTATCCTTAAAATTGAGTTTGATTTGTTTTTTTAGTGCTTTTCTAGAGTTCTTTTAGTTAATCCAATGCCAAATGATGCCATAAACCAAATGTGACCTAGAATGGTGAAGAATCCAAGTCAAAATGCTAATTTTTGGAAGAATATGGGCAGTCACGGGTGACCACACGACTGGAAATCCAGACATGTGATAAGAGCGAATTGGAAATTCATCCAATAGCCTCCTATGGGTGGAGGCATGGCTGAGGATTCACCCGTGGGAAGTTACGTTCTTTGGCCCTGCTGTTGGCACGGCTGGAACCCTAGCCGTAGGTCCAACCTTGTGAGGTTAAATTTCAGCAATATAAATTAGATCAGACAGCATTTTAAGAGAGAGCCACCACAGAGCAAAAATAAAGATTTAAGAGGGTTGGCTAAGCCCTAGAGTCATGGGAAAGGCTTAAAGGCTAGAGATATTGATGATTTAATCGAATCAAAGACCAAGATCTAAGTGGATGTGGAAGATTGAAGAGAAGAGTTCAAAGAACATCTTCAAGATCTGTTTGAGATTTCTTCCTTTTTTATTTTCTGCATCTTTGTTCTTCAATTTTAATATGAATTAATTATATTTGTAATGAGCCCTAGTTTTGATTGTATAGATTAAATGATTTAAACTTTAATCAATTCATCTTTGGTTGTTTTATTTTCATGATAAATGTTATTATTCTAATTATCAATTGCTAGTTTGTTGATTGGATATTGTTTCTATATTGGATGAGTAGAGATACCCTGATATAGATAGATTACTCATGGGAATAGAAAGTTGATTGGGGTGCTAGAGATAGACCTACAAGACTTCTTTGGATGTTAATCTCTTGAACTTAATGCTACTCCTATTTGATTATAGGTTGAGAAGAGATTCCCCTATAATACTTAGGAAGTTAAGGATTTAATCACTTGAGAAAGGTTTTTATCTAATTTTGTGAGAGTCCAATTTAATCTATAGTTTAATGTACATAAGAAACTAGGGGGATTTATATCTAGATTAGCTTTGCCTAGATTATTTGCATCAATATCATTTATTTGTTTTCTTTTATAAACTTAGTTAATTTAGCTTATTTAATCAATCTACATCCTGATCAACTAGACAATAATTGAAGTTTACGCTAGTACTTATACACTATCCTCATGGATACAATACTCACATACTCACTACTTTATTACTTGATAACGACCTATGCACTTGCAGTTTGTTAGTGTGCATTTCCACACATCAAGTTTTTTACGCCATTACCGGGGATAGTTTTATAATATTAGCAATATTAATAGAGATTATTAATCTAGTTTTTATCTTTATATTTTCGTATTTGTTTTTGTTTTTGCTTTCCTTGTTTTATTTGTTTTATTTTTACTATTTTATTTGTTTTTTATATTTTACGTTTTTTTGTTTTGTTTTAAGTTTGTGTTTCCAAGAAAAAAAAAGAGAAAAAGAAAAATTTCTCCATGATTGATCAAAACTATTAGGATTGGAACTTTTACCCAAATACAGAATGGGGATACCAAGGAAATCAGTATCACGATCATGGGTACATCTATCACACTAATTTCCTAAAAGAATATGGATGGAAAGCACCAATAAAGAAGTCATCCCTTGAGCT
>CANTUT010001755.1:2500-115000 GCA_947687605.1 Reutealis trisperma | reverse complement strand
TCATTAAATGAGACATCTTTTATTTTTGCTCTAATTTCTGC
Organism: Reutealis trisperma; assembly: GCA_947687605.1. Taxonomy (NCBI): domain Eukaryota; kingdom Viridiplantae; phylum Streptophyta; class Magnoliopsida; order Malpighiales; family Euphorbiaceae; genus Reutealis; species Reutealis trisperma. The sequence goes on along the minus strand of CANTUT010001755.1, from coordinate 114,959 downwards.
CTAAGTTGCCCTTTTAGGTTTTCAGCTTAATGAGCATTCTTCTTTTTCTTCTTCTTTTTTTTTTTTTTTTGTTTAGGCAAAAGAATTAAGTGAATGATATACTAGGTACAAAGAGAATGAGAATGCAATGTAACACAATATTATGTATTATGAAGACCGCACCCGAGTCAGACTGCCTACGTATCCTTACATCACTTTTCTGTCGATTATTTCTTTTAGGGAAAATCATATCCACGTAGTTCTAATTACATATGCATGAAAAATAGAAATGAAATGCAGATGTCATCTTCGAATGATGCATCATTTTACCTGATCCAGGTTGTCAGGATGGGAGAATTCGCTTTCGTCCACGTTTGTAAAGATATGCCTCTGTCGGATAAGCTCTTCTTGAGTATGTAATGTCCAGTGTAATTTAGTTTGAACTTTCTCTTGGATCATGAATAAGGGTTTGGATTTCTCCTAGAATTAGATTTCTTTCTTGCGAACCCTTGTCTCACCTTCTAGTTGAAGTGCTCGGCTAGTCTCATTGAATTTTATATAGAGCATCAATTTTCTTTTCCTTGATGGCATCCAACTGGTCATGATACCCTTTGGTCTATTCTGTCTTCATTCTCCATGGCTTCTCTTTGACAAGTTTCTTGTGTATGTAGGCAGGGATCTCGTGAACTGTGATGCTTGGATCATCCCTATCTTATCTTGTATAAAACAGTCCATGAGCTTTTTCACTATTGCCATGCAAATGCAATGTATGGGACTTTTTATTTTTATTTTTTTTTGTGCCATAATTAATTAATTCTTTTGCCTTTTTCATTTCTTTCATTTTTTTTGTTGCTTTTGCCTTTTTTTTTTTTTTTTAAAGATGTCCCATTTAAAGATGAATTAAAAAAAATTAAAGCAAATCAGAAATTCAAACTTTTTATTACTAATAAAAGTCCCATCATTAGTATATTAGAGGATAAGCCTAGAAGGCAAAATACAAACTCAGAAGGACAAGATCTGACAGACTCAAAAAGAAAAATTTAATAGAAAACAGACTCAAAAGACTCCAACATAGACTCGGAGGACTTAGATAGGGGGCACAGCAGCGCTGGCACTCTTCTTAAAATACTAGTTATTGGATGAAGTTTGAGATGGTCGAGTGAGCTCAGTGGTTCAGAAAGGATTGATGGTGATGCTAGACTTTGGGTCTGGGAGCAATGATGTCTCTATTATTAATGAGTTCTTAAATTTTATACTTCAAAGTCTTACATGAACCAGTTTTGTGCTCTGGCCCTTGATGATAATCACAGTGCTCATAAGCATTGTAACCCTTGGGCAAGGGGTTTGGAGGAGGTCGTGGTTCTAAGAGCTTAACCAGATTAGCCTCTAAGGCTTTTTTGTAAATGATGCTAAGGGGCATGCCCAGCTCAGAAGAAGTCCTCCTTGTTTCTAACTTCATTGGCTGGTGACAGGACACAACATTTACCTCTTCCTCTCTTTGGGTGGTGTTGGAGGTGTTCTTGTGATACCTAGAGGATTCGTCCTTGATTCATCCTGATTGAAACAAATCCTCGATCTTGGTGGCAATGGCAATGAGAGCTTTGAAGTTAGGGAGGTACAGTGTTTGCAAATGCATCTGATACTAGGGGAAGAGGTTCTTGACAATGATGTCAATTTACTCTACTTCAGATGGACGGTTAACCATTTGAGTCACTTTTGTCCTCCACCTTGTAAGGAACGCAATGAAGGATTCTCTTGGCTCTTGTTTGGTTGTTTCCAAATCTCGACAGGTGACATCTGCCTCGATGTTATAATGGTATTGCTAAACAAAAGCATTGCAAATGTCATCCCAAATTTTCTTGTGATTCTAGTCGAGGTCTAGTAACCACTTAATAGCAGCTCCAGTCAAAGACTATTGGATTAACTAAGCAAGGAGCTCATCGTCTATACAGAAAGGTCACATGGCACCCACATACATCTTGAGATAAGTTTTGGGACATGTGGTGCCATTAAACTTATCCATGACTGACATTTTAAATTTTAGTGGAACTCGTGCATTTGGGAAGAGAGCTAAGGAGTCGACATCTATTATGTCTTTGTGCTTTTGACGTTTTTGAGTGTTCTCTCCATGGCCTCAATTTTCTCTATCAATTTCTTAGTTTTGGAAAAGCTAAAGAAATCTCCACTTTGAAAAGGATTCATAGTGGGAGAGGGGGTGGTTATGTTTAAGTCTACGGCAAGAGAGGTTGGATTTTTAGGTGCTTTCCATTTATCGATGAGATCTATAATAGGAGGAGTAAAAGTAGGGGCATGGCTAATCCTGGCTTAGGTAGATGCATGCTCGACATGAGCAGGAGGGGGAGTGATAGTGGCATTGGTCATTTCCTTGACCTCATTAATGATGGATTAGCATTAGGAGTTGAGGGCATCGGTAAAAGTGGCAGATTGCGCATTGAGAGCATTAGTGAAAATTTTAGCTTGGATCTGAAGAGCGGTGGCGAGTGTAACTTGAAAAGTTTCCTCTTGTTTCTTGAGGAGGTTGCAAAAAAGGTGTTTATTGCTTCTTAGTCAAAGGGGCTGAAAGTGTTGGCCATCGGTACCTTTAAAATAGAAAACAGAAAATAGGTAAGAACACAAAATTGTGAAGAAAAAAAGGAAAAGTGTGTCAAGAAAAGGATTCCTTCCATGTGGTTGGTCATGGGGTTTACATGTTGACAAGGTGAGTGTGCGAGGCATTTTGGGGTAACTAACCACCGGTTTAGGTCTTTACGGTGCTTGAGGGTTGACCTTGTTGAGCTTCTCATATTATGTATGCATGGTCATGACGTGATGCGTGCTAAAAAAGGTTTCATGAACATGTAAGAGTATCAATTATTATGGTACATGGAACCTAAGGCCAAAGGGTAAGGCGACTATATGCACAAGTGTGAAGGGTGGTTTGATTTAAGGGTCCCTGTTCCACTAGAGTATCGATATACCTAACTATATGTGAGGCAAGGAGTCTCGCGTGGGTCCAACAGTACTGATTGCTCATCACAGTAATGATCGGAGATTCGTTGCGGGGTGGAATGCTTTTGCTATCTCCCAACATACTCAAAGAGAGTTGTCGAGCTAATGCTACTCGCCATCCAAAAGTTTTCCTAAAGCTAAGATTTAGGCAAGGAGCCTTTATTATGCAAAGTGATGCATGAAAGTTGAATTATACTTAATGAGCCAAATGGAGATTATTTTAGAATAATTTTTCCTTAACCAAATACTAATCCTCTTATTTTCCTTTTTATTTAAAAAAAAAAAGGTGGCGATCAGTCCCCAGTAGAGTCGCCAACTATGAGGCCTTGCCCTAGCACCGGCCCGGTCCACTAGAGGGAACTGGAATGCTCCTTTAGGTTTAGACTCACGATAGAACCCTCGAGTTCATATTTGATTGATTTTGAAAATAATTTTAAGAGTCGCCACCCTAATTTATTTTTAAATAGGAAAAACTAAGGAAAAATCCAATTTGACTCCAATTTATTAATTTTCTACTTTAATTTGCCTATGGATAAAATCACTAGCCTTAAACTAGGTTGAGCTTAGGGACTAAGTTTTTGGTTTTAAATAATCGAAATTTGGCTCTTAAGTTTAATTTGACTTTGAAAATTTGATTTCATGAATGACAAATATTATAAGATGATAATTTGTGAATAAGATGCATGAATATGACATGAGTGCAAGGTGAAAATTAAAATAAAATATCCACAAATTAAAAATGGAAAAAGAGATTGATAGAGATTTGGATTTAGATTCCAAACGTGCCTACGTATCCCGTTGGATGGAGATCAAAATCCACGTAATTTGTTACATGATTAAGTGGAGGGGTTTAGGAATTGATCAGATTGATTTTGGTTTGAGTGTTTTGAGAGTGAAGAAAAAAGGCTGATAGCTTTACTTTTGGCAGGCAAAGGGTTTTACATGACCGAAATTCCATTTTATTGGGACTGGGTGATTGGATTGATTGGGAGATTAATTAATTAATTAAAATGATTAATTAACTAATTAATATGATGAAAATGGTGGATGTATTAATTAATTAAAAATATTAATTAATTAATTTGGATGAAAGATGAGTTAAGAAAATGGTTAATTTTGAAGGATTAATTAATTAATTAATATGATGAAATGGGTGAATGGATTAATTAATTAAAAATATTAATTAATTAATTTGGATAAAAAGTGGATTGAGAAAAAGATTAATTTGGTTTTGGAAAAAAATGATTAATTAATTAATTAAAAAGATTAATTAATTAAATAAGTGATTGATTTTAATTAAAAAAAAAAAGAGTTTTAGTTAATTAAAACGATTAATTAACTTGGTTAGGGTAAGGTAATTAATTAATTAATTAGAGAATGATTAGAGGGAGAAGTAGAAGAAAAGTTGATAGATAACCATCTATATCAATTTTGGAGGTGTGTTGAAATGGAGGAAATGGGAAGGTATTTATAGAAGAAGTGGGTGAAAGTAGTTTGGGAAGTGAAAAAGTCAAAAGACTAAAAGGGTAGGGTTGGAAAAATGCTAAAAAATCATATTAGGGGCATTTTGGGAACTGCAAAAAGGGTAGTGGGGACTGTGCTATAGGAGGGGCCGGCAGTGCCACTGGGCCTCTGGCAGTGCCGCTGAGGTTCTAGGCCGCGCCGCCTAGACTGTTGGCAGTGCCGCCGGCTACCCCGGCGGCAACTGACGTGGTGCCTCTTTTTTTTTTTTTTTTTTTTTAGAGATTGGTTGGTGGTTTGGAGTTTAGGAAATTTGGATATCCAATAGCAATATAATCGAAGGCTAAAAAAAAATTTAACCGATTAGTAGGACCACCGTAATGGCTCCGTGTAGTGCATTAAACTTAGCAAGTGCTAAGGCTACATTTGGATGATGAGAGTGCAAAATTGAGGGTGCACATTTATCGAGCTTCTCATATTACGTATGCATGGCAATGTCATAATTCATGCTAAAAAAGATTTCATAAGCATATGTACAAATGTCTTTATTATTACAGTACATAGAACCTAAGGTCAATACTAGGGCGACTACATGCACAAAGGTGAAGGGTGGTCTGATTAAAGGTCTCTGTCCTACTTAAGCATCAATATACCTAACAACATGTGAGGCAAGGAGTCTCATGTGGTTCTAATGGTACTGATTATTCGTTACACTACTGAAATGATCAGGGATTCGTCATGGGATGGAATGCTTTTGATATCTCCCAATATACTCAAAGCGAGTTATCGAGCTAATACTACTCACCATCCAAAAGTTTTCCTAAAGCTAAGGTTAGGTAAGAAGCCTTTATTATGCAAAGTGATGCATGAAAGTCAAATTATACTTGATAAGCCAAATGGAGATTATTTTGGAAAAAATTTTCCTTAACTAAATAGTAATCCTCTTATTTTCCTTTTTATTTTAAAAAAGGTGGCAACTATCCCCAGCGGAGTCATCAAATGTGAGGCTTCACCTGAGCATAAGTCCAATCCATCAAAGGGAATTGGAATGATCATTTAGGTTTAGACTCATGATGGAACTTTCAGGTTCGGATTAGTTGATTTTGAAAAATGATTTTGGAAATCGCCACCCTAATTAATTTTTTAAATGGAAAAATTAAGGAAAAAACCCAATTGACTCCAATTTATTAATTTTCAATTAATTTACTCAAGGACAAAATAACTAGCCTCGAACCAGGTTGAGTTCGGGGACTAGGTTTTTAGTTTTAAATAATTTAAATTTAGCTCTTAAGTTTAATTTGATTTTAAAAAATTAATTTCATAAATGATATTTATGAAATGGCAAATAATTAAATGTATGAACATTGCATAGTATGAATGCATAGTGCATGGAAAATTAATAAAATGATTAAAGTAAACATCTAAAAATTAAAGAGAGTGTTGCCTCAAATTCTTATAGATTTAGGGGAACCGCATAATCACTCCTTAATTCCAAAAATAAATAAATAGTTGATTATAATTGAAAGCAAAGGGAAAATCAAATTAATTTTGGGATTGGATTTGAGGGTTGGATATAATTTTCAAACGTGTTTACGTACCCCATTGAATGAGGATTAAAACCCACGTAGTTCATTCCACAATTAAGCAAAAGAGTTTAAGGGTTGATTAGATTGATTGATTAGATTAGGGTTTGTGAGAAAAAGGCTAATATCTTTGCTTTTGGTGGGCAAAGAATTTTACTGGATCGAAGTTCTGTTTTATCGAGACCGGTGATTGGATTAATTGGGAGGCTAATTAATTAATTAAAATGATTAATTAACTAATTAATGTGATGAAATGGATGGATGGATTAATTAATTAATTAAAAAGATTAATTAATTGATTTGGATAAAGAGTGGATTTAAAAAAAAAAGATTAATTTGATTTTGAAATGTGATTAATTAATTAATTGAGTAATTAATTTTAATTAAAAAAAGAGTTTTAGTTAATTAAACAAATTAATTAACTTGGCTAGAGTAAGGTAATTAATTAATTAATTAGAGAGTGATTAGAGGGAGAAGAAGAGAAGAATTAGAGGATAGCTATCAACTCTAACTCAAAGGATGAGGTGAACTAAAGAAGTGGAATGGCTATTTATAAGAAAATGAGGTGAGGGTGATTTGAAAAGTGAAAATGTTGAAAATTATGTTGGGGGCATTTTGGGAACTACAGGAAGGGTGGTGGGGACCATGCCATAGGAGGGGCCGACGATGCCACCGGTATAGAGGCCATATGCCGCCCAGCAGGCCTCCGACACCAAAGGCAGCTTCGGTGGGCATGCTAACTGGAATTTTTGTTCTAGCATCTTAGTTAATTTTTGAAACTTTTGGGTCAGTTTTTGAGAGTTTCATAATTTAAAAATTTTATCAGCTAGTATCGATAGGCTCGAAATTAATTTTAAAACAGTTAAACAGTTAGTTTGAGAGAAAATTTAGTCAATTTTGAAAAAATACTGTCTAGTACAAAAGCTTGGTCAACACTAGAGAAGTGTTAGTGTCTGAAAATTAAGTATCCTTGTACTAATGTGATTGAAAGTCTATTTTTTCTCTCATAAGGTGCGCTGCTCCCTTGACCTCTACTCGCTAACCAGCTAGCACTATAAATACATACAATAATTTTTGAGAGGTTAGCACTATAAATACATATATATATATTTCCAAGAGCTAAATGGGTTTGAGAGGTTTGGGTTTGTAAAAGATTAAATGGGTTTGTGAAAGGTTAAATGCGTTTGTGAAAGGTTATGCACAAAAGAGTGGGTATTTTGAGAGATTTGGGTTTGTAAAAGGTTAAATGGGTTGGGAGTAGAATTTGGATAAAAAATTTTAAATGGGTTTAAATTTGAAGAAGGAAAAAGATTTGATGGAGAAAAAAAAGACCCATTTAAATAAAAAAATATTTTGCAAAAAAAATTAGGAGTTGGTTGAGATAAATGAATGAAAGATTGCACAAAACATGGGGGCTAAGTACTGCTTGAGGCAAAAAAAAAGGGACAGTGACTTAGTGGAGAAGTGGAGCTGAAATTTAGGGAATTAACCACCTGCCAAGCACTATATATACAATAAGACTCCATAGAGGAAAGAACCAACGAGCAATCAATCAAACAAGAATAGTCAATCAACTTTTCAAGTTTCTACAACTATTACTTTACATTTTCAAATTGTCCAAGTCTCCGTGACTTTCTTTATTTTTACAGTACTTCTAATTCATATTGCAAAATCTTTGTATTTAATATACTCAACAATGCAATGATACAAACAAAAAAATTATAAATTCACATTTTTCTTAGTTTTGTTGTGTAAAAATTGATGAAATTGCATCAATGAATTCAAGTTCCTTAAGATGCTATTGTCCCTTTATCTCTTACATAATCATTTGATTAGAAGTAAGATATAATTTCAAGAATTTCTAGCATGCTCAACATCAATTTCAATAAAAAAAGGTAACTGCATTTTTTTTTTTTTTTGGTCAACAACAATTTCAAAGAATCTAAACTTCTAACCATTTGTACTCAATCTTACTATAAGTAATTTTGATATGCATTCAAACTGTAACTATGTTTTTATTAGAAAATGCATGCTCATACGCCATAGTATATTTTGAGTCTTAAATATTTATATTAATTGCAATAAAAAGTAATTTTTCTTTAATTTAGTTTTCTTACTAATTCTTTGAAAAGGAGTTTAATACTCCAAATGAGCAATATTCCCAATTGACTTATTAATTTATCCGATAATCATTAAATAATTATAATTAAAGCAAATGATAGTTACTATTATCTATCACTAATTCACATCTCGCAAACCTAACAAGTGATAATTATTGAATACCAATACTTTTACTTCGAAACATTTTCGTTATTTATATTTCATTTTTTTTTTTTTTTACATTCTTAACCTATATAGTTAAATTAAGAAAAAATATATCCAAATTGTACTTGTATAGCTTTAGAAAGTAGTATGGTAAACTAATTTTTTTTAAACGAAAATAATAAAAAATTCCTAATTAAATGGTTACTTTTCAAATGTGGAAGTACAATTAGTTAATTAATTACTTTTTAAAATATTGTTATATGTTTCATTTTTAATAGTTATCAATCATGATAAATATGGTAATTAAGAATTTTCACATTATTGTGATGATAAAATTGTCTATTAAAGTGATAATTGTCACATAAACATAGAGAAGAAGAGAAATTCAGAGAAAATAATTGAGAGAATAGTACAGAGAATTGTATATAGAATTATATATGATTGTGTTAAGAATTATATTTGTGTATATTGAGTTACAACCTATTTATTATAGAGTTAGGATAATAATAAAAAAAGAATAAGGATTCCTAATTAGAAATATACAGCTAATTAAAAATATACATTTAATTATGAATAATGCTAATTATACTACAATAATATATAAAATGCTTAATAATTTGGTACATTGATAATTAATATGCCATCAAATCAAATTATCCATTTTAATATTTAATGAGCTATTTTTTAAAATATAATTTAATAAAATATAAAATAATAATGGCCACAATTATACGTGAATCAATAATGAGGTAAATAAGATTATAAAAAGTAATAATTTGTAAATTAAAAACATATGATACAAATTCTTTCTTTCTTTTTTTTTTTTTTTTTAGAATGAGCATATGCAAACCACAAATTTTAGTATATATTACACTATTAAGTAAAAGATAAAGAATAAGAAGAAGATGACAAGAGAACAATGATAGAAAGATACTTGAGTAGGAATTAAGCAAGAAGTACATGTAATTTGGTTTCTTTAATATTACTGTCCTTCCAAGCAAGCATATATTCCTATTAACATAACAAACAAGCTTGTAATTAATGTTTTATATTTTATTTATTTAACACATTATTTATCACTTAATCACAATGTAAATTACATCACCATTTGGACATAGTTTAACGAAAATATATATGCATGATTTAAAAAAAAAAAAAAAAAAAAAAAAGTAGACCACTTTTGCTCCATTAATTCTCGTTTATCCATAGTAAAGGCCTAGAAGCTTGGCCCTTACTAGGTTAATGTTGTCCCTCTCCCTATATATAGACAGAGCAAGGGCAGAAACTCCACAAGTGGGTAGCTTATTGGGTTCTTGAGGTTTGATAAAAAAAATTGCATTTTATAGCATGGAATCAAGATTTAACCCTATGAAATTGAGCATCTTTGGTGTTTGCATAGCCAGCATATTCTTCTTTCTCACTGGTAAGAATTCAGTTTTATTTACAATTGATGTGATGCTTTTGTACATACATAAGGTGAAAAATGCTATTCATATCATAGTTTTTCTATGCTTGAATTAATCACCTCACCTACCATAACATTGATTTTTGCATTTAATTTACAATTTAAGTATAGCAACCTATATTCTTTGGTATATTTTTTAAACTTATAATTCAAGTATAATCACTTATATATACATATATATATTTATAAATGAATTGAGAATTCCAATTCCAGTCATTGATTTAAATGACAATTAGATTACCATTGGCTTATTCATTAGGGTTTAAATTTTATTGCAAAAAATATTTGAGAAACAATTCTAAATGTATAAATTGAATGTGCAAGGTTCATTATTATTTTTTTTTTAACACATCTCAAGAAACTTGATCCTAATAGATGTGTAAATAGGACTAAAATATTCTAAATCATTATAAACCAATAAAAAAAATAATCATAAATAATAAACTTTAATTTCTAATCTCATTCTAATTTTTAAAAAAGTAAATTAATTGTGTCACCTCTAAGCCTATAACAATATACTTTATTATAAGTGTACAGTAAAACTTTAAAAATAAGCCTTGTATACACTCAATGTGATAATATTATGTGAAATTTTTAAAAAAAAATTATTTTTTAAGCGGAGATAAATATGAACTTAAAAGTTATAATATCAGTAATCTTCCTAAATTGATGGTATGTGTAACATTTCCTGCATTTTTCTTGCTTCAAATTTCTCATGTTGTAGATGCAAGATCACTCCCTGAAGAAATAATGAACAAGCCAGAAAATGTAGCCAACTATAAGTCAACGTTATTAGAATCTCCATTGTCTTTGCCACCTTTAGAGTCACAAGCACCGGTTACACTACCAATTGAAGCTCCACCTTGTTTGAGCTCACCCTTTCCGCCACCATTTCCATCTAATCCTCCACCATCCCCCAATTTTCCTATCGAAAGCCCGCCCAAAAGTACGCCTAACAACTCTGCTAGCCCTCCCACATATGCACATACCCCACCAAATAGTGCCCCAAGCCCATATTACCATGGGCCTAGCCCACCAAAGTTTATTCTGAGCCCGCCAATGCATCCATCACCGGTAGCTTATCGGCCACCACACGCACCACCAACACCTCCTCATAGAAAGCCCCAATTTGCAGTTTGGTGTGTGGCAAAGCCTACCGTACCGGATAAAATAATTCAAGAAGCATTGGACTATGCTTGTGGGTCTGGAGCAGATTGCGAGTCCATTCAGCCTAATGGGCCGTGCTTTCAGCCCAATACGTTGGTTGCACATGCTTCTTATGCTTTCAATAGTTACTGGCAGAAGAGAAAGGTAGCGGGCGGTACTTGTGATTTTGGTGGAACTGCCATGCTTGTTACGATTGACCCAAGTAAATACTCTCTCTATGATCTTCTTGTTTATAATTCAATTTTCAATAGCATAAAAAAATCTAAGGTTTATATATTAATAGTACTGAATAATTATTTAAATTATCATTTTTAGAATAATCAAAATTAGTAGAAAAATCAAATTTTTTCTTATTTATACGAGTTGAATTTATAAAAGGAAAGTTCTATTTTGTTCAATTTTTCATGTTAATTTTGATTTTCATCTTATAAAAAAAGTTTACATAATTTTATATGAGAAAAATATAATAGAAATTTTATTTTCCATATTATAAAATAAAATTTCTTTCATTTTTTATATTGTGCTATATCTTTATTTTTTCCCTCCTAAACAAGTATTGGATTTTTCTTTTCGACACGAAAATTAATTAACCAATTAAAGTCTTAAGTTATAATTACTCACGTTTAATTTTTAAATAAAAGAAAAGCTATATTGCTTGTGTTCATTGATAAAATTTTTTAATTAATTTTTTTCTTTTATAGTTTGTTTGATTCATGAATTCATAATTCTTAAAACTAGTCTTAATCCTAAATTTAGTTATATTATAAAATTACTTATCTTAAATTTTATTTGGTATAAAAATTTTAATATAATCTTAAGTGATCGTACCTATATAACCTTATATTTTGTATGATAAATTAATGAATGAGATAATTATGAATATAATTAAATTAATGAGATAAATTATAAATATAATTAAATTACTTAAATACTATTTTCTCTATATATAAAATTTGGGTTTTCCTTATTTCTTCTTATTTTTTTCTCAAAGCGTCTTATCATTTTTCCTACCTCACTCTATATTGATCATTGCTCTCAGGCAATAATTATTTTTTTGATATTAATTTTGATATTAATTATTGTCACATGATTGTTACTAGCATTGATTTCCTGTTCATATATAATGAGAAAATGTTTTCTCATTTAATAATACTTTCAGTTTTGTTTAAAAAAGATTTCAGTTTTATATGAAAAATTGGTAAAAATAAAGAGTACAAATATTTGAATCCTGAATTTCATATATAAACATACTAGTATTTAATCACTAAAAAAAATCAACATTAGGAGTCGGGAGATGTTTCATTTTATTTTTTATTTCTAATTTATTATTTTTGTTTCTATATACTGAAATCTCGTGTTTTTGAAAAATGAATTTTTTAGGGAACATTTTGAAAAACGAATTCAAAGTTTGTATTACTCAAACTGTTTTCCTATATAATTTTTTTAAAATTATTTATGTTTAGTAAATCCAATAATTAAGTATTTATTCAATTAAAAATTAAGATTATTTTTTAGACGAAGTAAAAAAGTGAGGTTGATTTTAAGTATTAAAATCTATAAATAATAGGATCAACAATCCCACTAGATAGGAATTGTTAAAAATATTAGGGGTTAGGTTTTAGATAATATTAATCTCATGAATTAATTAAGTTTTTAAAGTATTAAGTCTAATATAAATCATATGTACCTAATATAGTATTATTTACTAATATTGTGATTTAATGAATTATTAAACAGATGGTAATTATTCTAATAATAATAGGATTATTTTCAGATTATTACATTATTTTCAAAATATATGTTTCTACTTTTTCTTTTACATAATAGATAATAGTAAATAATTTTATTTCAATATCGGTATTGCTTGATTAATTAGCTTTTGTTGAAAATATATATATATATATATATATATATATATATATATATATATATAGCTTTGAGAAAAAAAAAAAAAAAAAAAAAGGCAAAACAAAATCTAATAAGTAAAAGAAATCCATTTTATAAGAACTCATATTTACTTGAAATTTATTTTATTGTTATTTTTGAAAAAAAAATATATAATACTGTTTTTTACGAGGTGAGAATAAAAAGTAAAAGAAAAATTGAATGCAACGGAATATTTCTTGGAAAAAAATTCAATAAGGGTATTGAAATTAATTGTAAAAGAAAAGAGGTGTGAAAAAAAAAACACTTAAAGGAGAATGTTAATATCGCCATTTATCTATAAACTTTGTTAGGCTGATTAATTATTGTGTTTTGCAATTGTGACAGGTTTCAACAACTGCTATTTCGTCTTCAATTGATTACTACTATTGTGAAGGCGATGCTTTTTGTCAGATTGTAGCTTTAGTGGGATAATGTTCTTTTATGGATAACACTTTTATTAGATTGCAGTTGGACTAGGATTTTTACCTATGAATAGTATCTTAAGACTTTTACCTATCACACCTCTTGTGAATGGAATATATACATGTATTTGTCTTATTTACTTATTTGTAAACAATATTGTAATAAAAAATAATTTTGATTAATTTTAATAAAGTGCATTCTATACTTACAAATATATAAAATTTATAAAAAAAAATTATTGGAAATAAATTTCACATAGATATAAATAATAGTATTTTGCATTGGGTGTACTAAATAAGTATTCATTTACATATTGCATATTAAAAAAAATTCGAAAATAACCTAAAAATATAAATAAATAACATCTAGACCGTCAAAAGAATTTTATTTCAAAAATAGCACCCTGATTATAAATTATAAGAGTATTTTCTAGGTGACTTCAAGTAAACTTTACTTGAGTTTCCAATTCATTAATATGATGACAAGTGTCAAAAAAAAAAAAAGACTAAAAAATTTGAAAATCAGCTCACCCTTTACATCATAAAACAACAAAAATGGGATGTGGACCATTCAAAAGAATCAAAACCACAAAATATTAAAATTAGTTCCCACCCTTGGTTTCTTTTTTTTTTTTTTTTTTTTTTGAATTTTAAAGAGCTAAATATTATATTAATTAGTAATTTATTTTATGAAAATTAAAAAACACTACTAATAGTTTAGACAAAAAATTACAAAAAAATATCCTCCTTCATGCTATAAAAAAATTTGAATTATTTTCTAAACGATCAATTTTTAATAATGAATTGTAATTGATACTTAAGTTTTATTCTTTTATTTTTTTTGGTGAATTTACAAATTTATTTTTATAAAAAATAGAGTTTCTATGAATATATGTTATTTATATTTAAGAAAAAGACATTTTGTAAAAAATGTCATTTTTTTACAAAAGGCTTGAATTTACAAAATAATAGATAAATATAGGGATATTACAAAATAAGGGTTAAAATCATCGATATTTTGTAAATTTGTGAAGAATTTTTTAAAAAGACCAAACTTTGTAAGTTCTTAAAGTTAAAGTTACAAAATAATGGTGTGAGATCTCGCCCGAATACCAGCCCAATCCGCTGAAAGGAATCGGCATGCTCATTTGGATTTAGACTCACGATGGAACTCTTAGGTTCAAATTTGATTGATTTTTGAAAATAATTTTAGAAGTCGCCACCTTAATTTATTTTTAAATGAAAAAATTAAGGAAAACCCAATTTTGACTCCAATTTATTAATTTTCAATTAATTTACCCATGGATAAAACCACTAGTCTCGAATCATGTTGAATTCGGTGACTAAGTTTTAGGTTAAATAATCATGATTTAGCTCTTAAGTTTTGACTTTGAAAAAATTGATTTCATGAATAACAAATATTATAAGATGATAATTATAAATAAGATGCATGAATATGACATTAGTGCAATGAGAAAATTAAAATAAAATATCCACAAATTAAAAAGGGAAAAGAGATTGATTGAGATTTGGATTTGAGATTTAGATTTAAATTCCAACTGTGCTTACCCCATTGAATAGGGATCAAAATTCATGTAATTCATTACACGATTAAGTGGAGGGGTTTAGGAGTTGATCGGATTGATTTTGGTTTGAGTGTTTTGAGAGTGAGGAAAAAAGGCTAATGCATTTGCTTTTGGTGGACGGAGAGTTTTACTGAACCGAAATTCCATTTTATCGAGACCAGGTGTGAGGCCTTGCCTAAGCACCCAGTCCGATCCATTGAAGGGAATCGAAAATGCCCATTTGGGAGAAACATCACAATTAGAACTCACTATAAGTTCAGAAAATTATATTTTGTAAGTTGTAAATTGCAAAAGGAGTCGCCACTTTAATTTTGTTTATTTTAGTTGGGAAAATTAAAGAAAAAACCCAATTTGATTGACTCCAAAATTATACCATTTATCCCAAGGAAAAGCACTAGTCCTCAAATGACCAAAGAGGACTTGGGGACTCGAATTTGGTTAAAACAATATAAAAAATTAGTTTGGCTTAAATACAAAATAGTTTTTATAAAAATAAGTTTTTATGTATGCATGAATAGATATAATATGATACATGAAACAAATATTACTTGCGAAATGCATGACAAATATGAGATAATGATAATTACAAAATGCAAAAAGATAGGGAGAAACTACTTAAACTATTACAAATCAAAATGTCAAAATCAGGGGATCTTTCCTCTAGCCCTTATGGGTTATAGGAAAAGCACACATTCTCCAAATCTAAACAACTAAAATAAGAAAGAGAGTATTAAAACAATTATAATAGAAAGAATTAAAATTTCAACTTTTATTTAAGAAAAGTAATTTCAGTCCTAAACTATGTGAAGAAGGTGATAGAGAGAAGAAGTTGTTAATATTAGTAGAGTTGAATGCCTTTGAGATGTCAAGCCTGCGTATCCTTTTGAATGGAAATCAAACCCCACACAGTTCTTCCTTCTTACGAAGGAAGGGTTTTTAAGTCATTACCTTTGTTATCATGTTTTGATTGATTTTAAGGGCTTAAGGATTTGTTAATTAGGTCAAATTTTAATTAGCAAAATTTATTTAAGGTATGAATCCTAAGGCTATCCTTTATGGTAAGAGCTAAAAAATGATATTCTTGTCTAGTAGGAATGATGACGACCCTGTCTGGTGGGATAGAGATGATCCATTTTGATTCAAAAGTCTAACTTACAACTTGTTCTATTGTGAAATGCATCTGACTATGCAATGATTGGATACCTTAAACCTGTGAAGGTTAGTTTGGTAAGAGAGCTTCTGGGAGAAAGATGCCTCCATTTTGTAAAGGTGAATATTTGGAAGGGAGGTGCCCCCACTTTGGAATGATAAAGGAAAGCGGTTTGGTCTTTTTTTTTTTTTGGATAATCGGCTAGCTTAGAGGTGAAATGGGCATGTTAGGTATAAGGCTAGTTGGTCAATGGCTATTATTAAAGTCACTTTGGGAGGTTAAACGAAGTATGGCTAGATGAGGTCGGGTAGGGTTTGGGTGTGTTCGGTTTGCAATAATGTTTGGCTTAAGCCTGAATTGGAAAGATAGAATAAGAAGGTCAAGTCCTTTGAGACGTTAAGGTTTAGATCAGGTCTAGTTTTAGGGAAGGTCAGGTCTGGCAATTGGCTTAGTTAGTTATAGCCTTCTGATTTTGGCTTTAGGGGAGATTTGTTTAGAATGAGTAGATTATCTTAGAAGGCTGAGTCAGGTTCGGCTAGGTTCATTTGGAAGCTCAATCTAGTTTGGCTTCGTGAGAGATCATATTAGATGCTCGGTCAAGTTATGGCCTTCTGAAGAGTTCATTTGAAAGGCTTAGCCAATTTTTTTTTTTTAAGATTTTGTCAGAGAGACCAGGTTAGGATGCCAGACCTAGGAGGTTAATCTTGGCTTAGAGGAAAAGGTCAGGTTAAGCAATCAATTTGGAAGGCTCAGTTAGATTTTGCCTTAGAGGAGATCATGGGTTTCATAAATGAAGGCATTTTGGGAGTGGGCTTCATGGTGAAGGCTTTGTGGGAGTGGGCTTCATGGTGAAGGCTTCTTGGTTTGGATTTTATGGCGAAGGCTTCTTGGTTTGGGCTTCATAGCGAAGGCTTCTATATTTGGGCTTCAAGGTGAAGGCTTCTAGGTGTTGAGGATAGTTTTTTATGAGGGTGCTTTGGATAGCTGGCTTTGGCTCAGGTATGGTGCTACAGGTTTTGGTCACAAGGATACCATAAGCTCATGGATAAGGGTTTGCCTTTTGACATGATTGCATTAGAATAGTTTGTAGGCTTTAAGAGGCTTTGATTCTCAGGGATTATGTGTTTTGCCAATTTAATCTTTCAAAGATCATGAGACATTTGCCAAAAAGGCATGAGATGAGCCTTAATTGGTTTGAGTCCTTCTTAATCAACTTGAGGATGATAGGCTTTGAGAGATATGCCTCGAGTTCTAGTTTTGCCAAGGAAACTGAATTCAAAGATGATGAGTCTTAAGAGACTTAGGATTTTTAGTTCTACCCATTATGAGATTTTGCCAAAAGAAAGGGTGGTATGTGGCTTGAGCTTGAAATGATGGTATGATTTGCAAATGAGGCTTGGTATAGAAAAGTTTGGGAATGGTTTAAAGGTAGGCTGAAACTTTTAAAAAGAATCATAGAGGTTGTATGGTTTTGCTTTTGTAGCATAAATCATGAGTCAAGCTTTTTTGGTTGTTTGAGATTAAAGAGACTCTTAGAGTGACACTTAATTGGTTTGACTTGATGACATAGTGATTGAACTAGCTAAAACAAAGAGCCTTTAGGAATGGCTATAGGGCTAATGAAGGAAGACAACTTGGGGATCATGGTCCCAAATGAGAGATAGGGATGTGATGGACTAGAGATATGTATTAACTCATTGAACTAAGCTATAAGAAGGACTGATAACAAATGATGACATTCTGGGAAGACATGGCCCTATTGTAAGATAAGGGCATAGAAGACAGCATAACTTTAAAAAATGAGCCTTTGATGAGAAAGGATAACTTTGGAGACATGCGACTAGACAAATTAATAATTTAACAACTTTGGACATGAGGGAAGGTGACTTGGATGAGCTTTCTCTCTTTCTCTCTCTCTCTCTCCTTTTTTTTTTTTTCCTTTTTAGCTCTAACTTTTATCTAAGCTGTCCTTTCAGATTTTCAACTTAGCAAGCTTGGATTAATGAAATTTGGGAGAAAGTATTCCACCATCATTTGCTATTTTTCTTCATGTCGAGAGGCTTTGATCTTTGAATTCTGAGTTTGACAGAGGTCTTCTTTGAACTTGTCACCCTTTGTTGATGTGCATCATTTGATAACCCAATTGTGCAATAGGTAATTACATTTACTTGCTCCTTGTGCTTCAACTATTTGATGAGAGGTCCTTTTTTGGTTAGGAGTTTGTGAAGTATTTATTGATTTGAGAGAATAAGGACACTCCACATTTTGATCTATGCTAATTGTGGTGGATTTAACCTTTACCCCTTTTTTCTTCATTTTCTTTTCTTTTTTTCTCTTTTTCTTTTAAGCTCATCCATGTTAGACTCAATCAAGGAAGATGAGAAAGTTAATGCATAAATAATGAAAACAAACATAGATGTATTATTATAAAGGAAACTTTATTATAAAATAACAAAAAAAAAAAAAGAACTGATATGGTTGACAAAATAAAATAAAATAACAGACTTAGACTTAGACTTAGACTTAGACTCAGACTTTTTGGTTTAGGCTCAAACTCATACTTAGATTTGGAATTCAACCTCAGATAGGTTAGATTAGCTAGGCTTGAACTCCTCCATGTTATGCTACTCAGGGTTGAATTAAGGTCTTGGGCCTTGCTTTAAGGGGATGATATCTCCATTATCAATTAGATCCTGAATTCTATGTTTCAAAGCTTTACATGCATTGATTTGGTGCCTCGCTCCTTGATATTATTCACAATACTCATTGGGGTGGTAGCTTTTTGGTAAGGGATTAGGAGGAACTTTTGGTTCTAGGGGTTTTACCATTCTTGCCTTCAAAGCCTTCTTATAAACTGCTGCTAATGGAACTCCCAAATCTGTGAAAGCCCTTCATTGAGATTTCAAGGGTCACCTATTAGTCATACCAGCTACCTCTATACTTTCTCGCTCGACATCAACAAGGGGAGTATAAGTGTCCATATCCATCCATTCAGTAGAGGTAAGGGGAGCAGAGGTATTGCTCTTTTTGCACCCTTTTTCCATTGTGAGGGTTTACTCTAGTGCATCAATATTAAGGTTTAAAGGTCTTTTGATAGTAGAAGAGGTGGGGTTTTCCTTGCTTTGAAAAGGATTCAAAGAAGAGGCAAGGTTAGTATCTAAGACTGATGGCATGGTTAAGGCTAAAATGGCATTGGTGTTTGTGATTGAGGATGTAAAATTATAGGTCATGTCAATGGTAGGTGCAACATTGATGAGCTTAGCTTGATTCAACATTCCTCTCACTTCATCGATGATAAGTTGGCATTAGAAACTCAAAGCATTAGTGAAAGCAGAAGTAAGATGGATTAAGGCATTATTAAAACTGGATTGTTGGCTAGCTAAAGACTGATTGAGATTGGCTCGTTGAGCATCTAGGGTGGAGATGAGAATAGCTTGAAGGTTCTCTTCTTGCCTCTTAAGTAGGTTGGTTAAAGCTTTCATATCAGTCAGACTTGTCATTGGTACCTTTAAAACCAAGTCAAAGAATAAGGTAAGTGCTTGGAAAAGAAGCAATGAGATAGGCAAGCACACTTTAAGAAAAAAATCTCCCATTGATGTTGTAAGTTGACTGTATTTGGGCTTTTGATAATTTCCTAATATTGCACAGGTCAAGGTCTCAAGCTTAAGGTATCAAGTTGAACCAAAGGTATCGAACTTAAGATAGTGTATTGGGCTAAAAGTATTAGGCTTGGGCTTAAGGTAATGTATTGGGCCAAGAGTAGTGTGTTGAGCCAAAAGTATTGGGCTTAGGGTAGGCTTATAGGCATTTGTCAATCTAGGGGTAATGGATTGGTTTTAAAAGTAATGGTCCAAGGATGTTAAGCTTATAGACAATGGCGTCTTATGGTTAAGTTGGCAAAGTATGAGTAAAAAGGAGGGTAGAGGTGTGTGATGTTAGCTAGGTAGGTATTTAACTAGGCGAGCTTGGTCAGATTTTAGCTTTGGGTGGCTAGGTCAGATTTTAGCTTTGAGTAGCTAAGAGGGATTTTAGTTTTGAGTAGCTAGGTCAAATTTTTAACTTTGAGTAGCTAGGTTGGATTTTAGTTTTTGAGGAACCAAAGTTTAGTTAGGAAGGCTAGGTTAGAGTTTAGCCTCAAGTAATTGGATTTGTAATTTATGGATGGTTAAGTATGGGCTTAAGGATGGAGGGACCATGGGTTTTGCGATTGGGTTATGGATGTACCATGGATTTGGAGGTTAGGTAGACCATGGGTTTGGTAATAGTTAAATAATGGTGGACTAGACTATGAGATTAAATAGAAGCATGGATTTGGATAGTAATGTAAAAGATGAAACTAAGTCAGCATTTAGTTTGGGTAATGAATAAGGATAAGAGTGAAGCTAGGTTATTGTTTAGCTTTGATAAGGATTATTGAGGATAAAGCTAGATTAATGTTTAGCTTAGGTAAGAGTTGTGAAAGATGAAAGCTAGGTTAATGTTTAGCTTGGGTGAAGGATGAAAGGTAGGTTAGTGTTTAGCTTGGGTAACGGTTATAAAAAATAGAGCTAGGTCAGTGTTTAGCTTGCATAAGGATTATGGATAAGGATAAGGGTATCATATATGGGTTTATTTTTTTTATCATGAGTTTTAGATTTTGACCATGGGTTTAGGTGGACTGATAGGTTTTAAGTTTTGACCATAGGTTTAGGTGGACCAATGGGTTTTGGGTTTTGACCATGGGTTTAGGTGGACCATAGGTTTTGGATTTTGACCATGAGTTTAGGTGAACCATGGATTTTGGGTTTTGACCATAGGGTTAGGTGGGCTATGGGTTTTAGGTTTTGATCATGGGTTTTAGGTGTGAAGGTGTTTGGATAGGTTTTAGACTTTTCACAAGGTTTAATCTATGCATGCATGTATGAATGAATGATTGAAAAATGTTTCATGAAATATCGAGTTTAGTATTATAGTTCATACAATCCTAAAGGAAGGTTCTATGAGTCATTACATGAAAGGGTAAGGGTGGTTTAAAAGGAACCCATCACATTAGAGATTCGATATACCTAATCACATGTAAGTCAAGGAGCCTCGCGTGGGTCCAATCGTACCTGCATACTCATTACACCTCTAAAAGGATTAGAAGATACGTTGTGGGCTAGATGATTTCACTATCTGCAAGCAGACCTAAGAAAGGTTGCCCACTCGATGTTACTTTCTATCTTTTATTTTCTTAAGAAACTAGGGTTTTGGACAAGTAGCCCAATATAATGATGCATGAAAAGCTACTTTGTACTAAAAAGCCAAACTTTTTGTTTTACCAAGAGTAGTCCACTTTTATCTTTTATTTTGAAAAAGATTTTGAAGTCCCCAGTGAAGTCGCCAGCTGTGAGGCCTTGCCCAATTACCCGGTCCGATATGCTGAAGGGAATTAAAAATGCCCATTTGGGAGAAACATCATGATTGGAACTCGCTATGAGTTCAGAAAATTGTATTTTGTAAGTTGTAAGTTGCAAAAGAAGTCACCACTTTAATTTTGTTTATTTTAGTTGGAAATATTAAAGGAAAAACCCAATTTGATTGACTCCAAAATTATACCATTTATCCTAAGGAAAAGCATTAGTCCTCGAATGACCAAAGAGGGCTCGGGAACTATGTTTTGGTTAAAATAATACAAAAAATTAGTTTGGCTTAAATATAAAATAGTTTTTATAAAAAGAAGTTTTTATGTATGCATGAATAGATATAATATGATGCATGAAACAAATATTACTTGCGAAATGCATGACAAATATGAGATAATGACAATTACAAAATGCAAAAAGATAAGGGAGAAACTACTTAAAACTATTACAAATCAAAATGTCAAAATCAAGAGATCTTTCCTCTAGCCCTTATGGGTTATAGGAAAAGCACACATTCCCCAAATCTAAACAACTAAAATAAGAAAAAGAGTATTAAAATAATTATAATAAAAAGAATTAAAATTTTGACTTTTATTTAAGAAAAATAATTTCAGTCCTAAAATATGTGAAAAAGGTGATAGAGAGAAGAAGTTGATAATTTTAGTGAAGTTGAATGCCTTAGAGATGGCAAGCTTGCGTATCCTTTTGAATAGGAATCAAACCCCACGCAGTTCTTCCTTTTTGCGAAGGATGGGTTTTTAAGCCATTGCCTTTGTTATCATATTTTGATTGATTTTAAGGGCTTAGGGATTTGTTAATTAGGTCAGATTTTAATTAGCAAAAATTAGATCTTTTCAAATTTAGATCTTAAAATTGGAATTGAAAAGGAAGAGGAAAGAACTTTTACCTTTGGTTTCCATCAGCGAGGAACGTAGGGAGCAAGCTTAGCACCAAATCTAAGTTCCACCTTGGCCTTGGGATATCACAAGCACTCCTTTTGGAAGAAGGACTCTTGAATAGCGTGAACTCTTTTGGAGGGACTTGGATAACACGTTTGCTTAAGAACCATGAATCCCCTTTGAAAGGAATAGCTTGAATTGAACCTTTTCTTTATTAGGAAACTTAAGAATAGAACTTGAGATGATTAGGAGGCTTGTGAATGGGGTTTAAGATGATTAGAAAACTTATGAATGGGCTTTTATGTGATGGAAGAGGTTTTGGAAGAGGGTTTTGATGATTGGAAAACTTAGAAATAGGGTTTAGAAAGCTTTAGAGAGAGTATAGAAGCATACCATTGTGTGTTTTAGCTGTTAAGATGTGCCAAGTATTTATAGGAAGAGTTTGGGGATAAAAATTCACAGTTTTCATGTAGGATTCTGAAAGGGGCACGCTGCAATAACTGGGTGATGCTTGCGGTAACTGCAGAGCCCTTTGCGGTTATCACAGGGACCTCTGTGGTAACCGCAGAGATGGTTGTAGCAGATCATTTTTTAGCTCGTTCTCATCCATTTTTTATCCAATTTGAGCCCAGTTTGATTCTATGGGTTCATAATCGAGTGCTAATCATCTGAAAGTGCAAGTTTCAAGAAATTTTTTTTCAACGGGGCGCTACCTCACACCCTGCAAGGGGTGCTGCCCCCTTAACTCCTGTCCGCTAACCGGCTAGCGGGATCACCGTATGCGTATCGCATGAATCTTAGCAAGTGTCAAGCTATGGTCGGATCCTAAGGGTGCAAATTTAAGGGTTCACACCGAGTGATTGGATTGATTTGAGGGATTAATTAATTAATTAAAATTATTAATTAACTAATTAATGTGATGAAATAGATGGATAGATAGATAGATTAATTAATTAAAAATGATTAATTAATTAATTTGGATGAGAGGTGGATTTAAAAAAAAGGATTAATTTGATTTTAGAGAAAAAAGTGATTAATTAATTAATTAAAAGATTAATTAATTAATTAATTGAGTAATTAATTTTGATTTAAAAAAAGAATTTTTATTTAATTAAAAAGATTAATTAACTTGGTTAGGGTGAGAAAGTTAATTAATTAAAAAGATTAATTAATTAATTAGAGAGTGGTTGGAGGTAGAAGAAAAGAGGAATTAGTAGATAACCATCAATATTAATTCAAGATAACTATCAATACTAATTCAAGATGTGTATAGAAATGAGAAGTGGAGAGAAGTATTTATAAGAAAAGTGAGTGACAGTAGTTTAGGAAGTGGAAAAGTGAAAAAACTAAAAGAGAAGGGCAGGGCTAAAAAGGGGTTAAAAATTGGGATGGAGGGGTATTTTAGGAATTGCAGGTGGAGCAATAGGGCCTGCGCCACTGGAGGCATCAGTGCTGCCCAGTGCCTCAGTGGGCGCACCATTTGGAAATTTATTTTCTTTTCGATCATGTTTTGAGACTTTTGGATCAGTTTTCAAGAATTACAGAGCTCAAAAATTTAATCTGTCAGTGTCAATATACTTGAAATTAATTTTAGAACAATTGAACAGTTAGTCTAAGAAAAGATCCGGTCAGTTTCGAAAAAATACTATCTGATATAGAAGGTTTGGTCAGGGTAGGAAAAGTGCTAGTGTTTGAAAATTAAGCATCCTCATACTAATGAGACTGAAAGTCCATTTTTAGCACTGAGGGCGCTGCCACCTGTTCCCCCGCAAGGACCGCTACTCCGTTGACCCCTGCTCACTAACTGGTTAGCGAGACCGCCATGCTGGCTCTGTGTAGCGCACTAATCTTAGCATGTGTCAAGCTGCGGCAGGAGGATAAGGTGTAAAATTAAGGGTTCACAACTACCCCCTCATCAGAATTGGCTTTGAACAAAAGATGATTATGATGATAATAAACATTGGGAAGAGATGCCATGTCAGACTTTAGGCTTATGTGTTCTTGTCAGGTCCTTTGAAAGGAGACCCTCTAGGATAAATGATGTTTTATCAATAGCTATCGGTTTGGCCTTGAAGTTGGATGTGACAATGATTTTGGTGAATTTCAATTAAGACTATCTGTTCGACCATAATATTAGAGCTAAAGAATGATCTGGGGTAAATCTCAATCAAGGCTATCTGTCCAGCCTTAATGTTGGAGGTAAAGATAATTTGGGTAAATCTCAATCAAGACTGTCTATCTGACCTCAATGTTGGAGGTAACGATCATTTTGGTAAATCTCAATCAAAGATATTTGTCGGGCCTTAATGTTAGAGGTAAAGATGATTTGGGTAAATCTCAATTCAAATGATAATGAACCCAAAAGAGGGGATGGTATAAAGAACTTAAAGTGATGCCTAGGTCAGTGTTTAGACATATTTGGGTGAGAGACATGGCTGAAAAAGAAAGATAGTAAAAAGAACCACAGGGATATTTAAATAATTGTTCTTAAACATTTATGGGAGGAAAGTTTCGTTGATGAATGTAAGTGAGAAAATGGACCAAAAGGACATCTAAGCTGTTAGCTAGATATTTTTAGGTGAATTGATAGACTTGGGTAAAAGATATGGAAAGTGGAACTATATAGATGTTTAGGTGATCATTTCTAGACATTAATGTGTGAAATTGATCGATTTGGATAAAAGAGATGTCAAAAAGAACCACATTGATGTCTAGGTGATCATTTCTAGATATTTATGGGTGGAGTTAATGGATTTAGATAAAAGAGATGCAGAAAGGAACCATATTGATGTCTAAGTGACCGTTTCTAGACATTTATGAGTAGAGGAGGATTTTAAATAAGATAATTTAGTGAAAGGAGAGCCTCGACCTATAGTGAGTCAACTCGAGAGATCTTGACAAGATTTTGATAAACGGAGACCCTTAGCTAGTGGTGAGTCAGCTTAAGAGATTCTGACAAGATTTTGATTGCTCCAAAGAAACTTAGGCTTCTAAATGTGAGGGTTGGGCCTTTTCGCAAGGCTTAAAGGAATTTTGTTGGGAGAAAAGGGACTTTGGAAGTCACATTTCATTGATTAAATCTGAAAAGATATCATTTAGCCTCAAAGAGACACTAGTCAGCTTTAGGAGGTGTCGGTCAACTTTGAGGAAGTACTAGTCAGCTTTAAGAGATGTGGGTGAGGCTATTGGCTCAGCATATGCATGATTACATAGATGCTGGTACACAAATGATGCATGCGTGTTTCAGAATTCATAAACCTTTTATTTAATTTCTATGCCATGTATGATTTGTGATGATGCCTGTAATGGATGATTGCATGGATGTAAGAGGGTGGAGGCCATACATTTGTGGAATGAGAAACATTACAAAGTTTGAGAAACTCAACTTAGATTGGTATGGGATATTTGCCATGGTGGCTTTACAAAGAGTTCAAGGGGTTACTTCAGGTTTTGAAATCTGATGGCTTGTGTTTTCTGTTTTGGTGCTGTTGAGGAAGAGTTTAGCAGTATGGCTTAGCTGTAATTTAGAGGTAGCTCTGATGGTGCCAGAGCTTAGAGTTTGGCATCTCCTACATTTTTCAAAAGTTTTTTTGGACTTGTCTTAGGATATCACAAGTTAGATGATGGTGGGTAATAGTCAAGTGAATTTGACTGATGTGATTAAGAAGTTCCATGATCCTAGTGACCAAAGAGATATGAGAGGGGCAAAGGCTCAATATAAGGGCCTTGATTTCTTTGTTTGAGTGTCAAATATGAGTCTATTGATTAGGGTAGTGCTAGAGAGGCAAATGGAACAGAGGCATTTTATGGTTAAAGCTGTGTTGGTAAAGAAACTAATGAACCTTGACTACTTTGTTTGGGATTTAGAAAGATAAACTATCTTATTAGTTATTTATCAAGTGAGAAAATTTTGTCTATTCTTACCCTTTCTGTTGGGGGTGCTTTGTGGGTGTCTATTTTAGGTTTTGGGTTATCTTGGAAGTGTGGCTGATGGATCAATTTTGGGTGGTGGCCCCTTGCTTTTCAGTCTACACATACTTCATTGAGACTCGATTAGAGATTAGATAGGATGGTTGTTTGCAGCTTGCCCTTAGAAGACACATTTTTAGCACTGCCAATGGTAAAGGATTAGATCTCTCATGATTGAGGGCCATGAGTGTCGAGTGGTTTGCCTATTGGGCTTGGTTTAAATGACTTTCCACTAGGAGATAAGGGTCTTGAGGCAGATGAGGCAAACTCTAGATATGCCCCCAGTTTTTCTTTCTTAGAATCTGTGCAGATCATAGCTTCCATTGCTAGAGCTATCAGGTGGTGGTTGGCTAAGGAGTTATTATGCTGTTTATTTTAGGATTTCACTTAGAACCAGAAAGAGATATGATAGGTGGTTGATAAAGATGGTTCAACTAGTTGAGAAAGAGTATTAGGCTGCTTTGCTGAGGGTGACATAGCTTAGAAAGGATAGGCTGTAAAAGAAGCTATTAGTGGAGTGAAGACTGCAACACAGACAGAGGGGTGACTCAATCTTTGAAGGAGACTCAGGGAACTACTAGAAGTGCAATATTACATATTGTAATAGAGACTCAAACTACAATGGCCGTAACAAATGAGGTTGTTATTGTACTGAGGACAAGATGACACTACATTAGAGGTTTAAAGAAGGATTACTTTAGAGGAGGATTGCATCTTCTAAATTGTAGAGAAGGATTTTTAGAAGCAGTTTCAAAACAATTAGTAGTCAAAAGAGGGCTTTTGATACTTTTGTGGTGAGTAGTTCTGATTCTATCGGTGCTTCTACTACAGTAGTAGAGGGAGCTATAGAGATATAGAGGAGGGGTGTGCCCATTTGAGGAGATTATGGTAGACTCTGATTCTAATGAGGACACGAGAGATGTGCATCTCAAGAGGTAGAGAAGGACTGGCTAGACCATGACTTTAGACATTACCTTTTTCGCTTTTTTGTTCAAAATACTTGCAGATTGACAAGACTACACGATACATGATAAGATATAGAGGATATTGAAAGGGCTATCTACATGATACATGATAAGCTATAAAGGATATTGAAAGGGCTATCCTTTTGTCAAAATGATGGATTTGTATTTTGCAAGATTTGATCACCATTAAATGAGAATCTTTTATTTTTTCTCTAATTTTTACCTAAGCTGCCCTTTTGGGTTTTCAGCAAAGCGAGCATTCTTTCCTGCTTCTTCTTTTTCTTTTTTTTTTCTTTATTTTTTTTGTTTAGGCAAAAGAATTAAGTGAATGATGTACTAGACACAAAGAAAATGAGAATATAATGCAAATAAAATATTTTATATCATGATTTGGACCGCACCTGAGATGGGCTGCCTACGTATCCCTTATAATCATTTTCCTGTCAGTCATTTCTCTTAGGGACAATTAGGTTCACATTGTTCTAATTACATATGCATGAAAAACAAAAATGAAATACATATGCCATCTTTAGATGATGCATCGTTTCAGCTAATCCAAATTTTCAGGATGGGAGAATTCGCTTTCATCCACATCCGTGAAGATAGTGCCTCTGTCGAATGGGATCTTCTTAAGCATATACTTTCTAGCTCAATTTAGTTTAAACTTTCTCTTGGATCATGAATAGGGGCTTGGATTTTTCTTAGAACTGGATCCTTCTTGCGAACCCTTGTCTCTCACCTTTTAGTTGAATTGCTCGGCTAGTCTTCATTGATAACCCTGAATTTTGTATAAAGCATTGATTCTCTTTTCCTCAATGGCATTCAGCTGGTTATGATACCTTTCGATCTATTCTATCTTCATTCTCCGCAGCTTCTCCTTGATAGGTTTCTTATGTATGTAGGTCGAGATCTTGTGAACAGCGATGCTTGGATCATCCCTATCATGTCCTTGTCTTGTGCAGAATAGCTCATGATCTTTTCCACTACTGTCATGCAAATGTAATATATGAGAATTTTTATTCTTTTCCTTTGTTGCCATAATTAATTGATCATTTTGCCCTTTTCATCATTTTGTTTGTATTTTTCATTTTTTGTTCTTTTTGTAAGATATCCCATTTAAAGATAAATCAGAAAAAATTAAAACAAATTATAAAGTTTAAACTCTTTATCACTAATAAAAGTCCCATCATGAGTACATCAAAGGATAAGCCTAAAAGGCAAAATACAAGCTCCAAAGAGGTAAGACCTAACATACTCAAATTCAAAGAAAAATTTAATAGAAATAGACTCAAAAGACTATAATGTAGACTCTGACTCAAGTGTCTTAGATACGAACTCAATCGACTTAGACATGGACTTGGAGGACTTGGATAAGGGCATAGAAGGGCGAAATTCTTCTCAAAGTGCCAATTATTAAGTGAACTTTAAGATGGTCTTGGTGGTTTAAAAAAGGATTAGTGGTGGTGTTAGACTTTAAGTTCGGGAGCAATGATGTCTCTGCTATCAATGAGGTCTTGAATTTTATGCTTCAGAGCCTTGCATGCATCAATTTTATGCCCCAGCCCTTGATGAAAGTTGTAGTGCTCCTTAGCATTATAACCCTTGGGTAAGGGGTTTGAAGAGGTCGTGGTTCCAAGGGCTTAACCGTATTAGCCTCTAAAGCTTTCTTGTAAATGACGCTGATGGGCATGCTTAGCTAAAAAATAGTCCTCCTTTCCAACCTCATTGATTGGTGATAAGAGACAGCATTTACCTCCCCTTGTCTTTTGGTAGTGGAGTTAGTGGTGTAATTATTGTTCTTATGATACCTCAAACTAGAGGATTTATCTTTGATTTGTCCCAATTGAATCAAATCCTCGATCTTGGAGGCAATGGCAATAAGAGCTTTGAAATTGGGGAGGTATTGAGTTTGCAGATGAGCCTGATATTGGGGATGAGGTTCTTGACGATGATGTCAATTTGCTCTACTTTATATGGACGATTCACTATTTAAGCCGCTTTTGTCCTCCACCTTGTAAGGAATGCAGTGAAGGATTCTCTTGACCCTTGTTTGGTGGTTTTCAAATCTCAATAGGTGATATCCACCTCGATGCTATAGTGGTATTACTTGACAAAATTATTACAAATGTCATCCCAAGTTTTCTTATGATTCTGATCAAGATCTAGTAACTACTTGACAATTGCTCCAATTAAAGATTGTTGGAATAACTGAGCAAAGAGCTCATAGAATCATCCACACCAAAAGGTCTCATAGTGCCCACATACATCTTGAGGTGAGTTTTAGGACATGTGGTACTATTAAACTTGTCTATAACTGGTATCTTAAATTTTAGAGGAACCCGTGTATTTGGGAAGAGAGTTAAAGAGTCGACATCTATCATGTCTTCGTGCTTTTTGACGTTCTTGAGTGTTCTTTCCATGGCCTTGATTTTCTCCATCAATTTCTAAGCTTCGGGAAAGCTAGAAAAATCTCTACTTTGAAAAGGATTCGTAGTGGGAGAAGGAATGGTTGCATTCAAATCCATGACAGGAGAGATTGGAGTTTGAAGTACTTTTCCATTATCAGTGAGATCGATAATGAGAGAAGTAAAAGTATGGGCATGGCCAATCTTGGCTTCAGTAGATGCAGACTCAACACAAGCAGAAGGGCGAGTAACAGTGGCTTTGGTCATTTCCTTAACCTTATTGATGATCGACTAGCGTAAGGAGTTGAAGGCATCGGTAAAGGTAGCAAACTGAGCATTAAGAGCATGGGTGAAAGTGTCAGCTTGGGTCTTAAGGGCGATAGTGAGTGCAGCTTGGAAAGTCTCCTCTTGTTTCTTGAGGAGGTTGGCAAAAAAGGTGCTCATCACATCTTGGTCAAAAGAGCTAGAGGTGTTAGACATTAGTACCTTGAAAACAAAAAAAAAAAAAAAAAAAAAAAGGGTAAGAATACAGAATTTGTGAAAAAAAAAGGGAAGGTGTGTTGGGAAAAGGATTTCTTCCATGTTGTTGGTCATCGAGTTTATATATGACAGGGTGAGTGTGTGAGGTGCTTTAGGGTAATGGACCACTGGTTTAGGTTTTTGCAGATCAACCTTGTTAAGTTTCTCATGTTATGTATGACAATGTCATGATGCATGCCAAAAAAGGTTTCATGGGTATATGTACAAATATCTCAATTATCACAATACATAGAACCTAGAGTCAATGCTAGGACAATAACATGTATAAGGGTAAAGGATGGTTTGATTAACAGTCCCCATACTACTAGAGTATCGATATACCTAACCATATGTGAGGCAAAAAGCCTTGCGTGGGTCTAATAGTACTAATTGCTCATTACACCACTGAAATGATTGTGGATTCGCGGGGTGGAATGCTTTCCCTATCTCTCAACATACTCAAAGAGAGTTGTCGAGCCAATGCTACTCTCCATTCAAAAGTTTTTCTCAAGCTAAGGTTTAGACAAGGAGCCTTTATTATGCGAAATAATGCATGAAAGTCAAATTATACTTAATGAGCCAAATGGAGATTATTTTAGAAAAAATTTTTCCTTAACCAAATAATAATTCTCTTATTTTCCTTTTTATTGAAAAAAAAAAAGGTGGCAACTAGTCCCCAGTGGAGTCACAAGCTATGAGGCCTTGCCCGAGCACCAGCCCAATCCGTTGGAGGGAATCGAGATGCTTATTTGGGTTTAGACTCGCGATAGAACCCTCGGATTCGGATTTGGTTGATTTTTGAAAATATTTTGGAGTCGCCATCCTAATTTATTTTTAAATGAAAAAATTAAGGAAAAACCCAATTTTGACTCTAATTCATTAATTTTTAATTAATTTACCCATGGATAAAATCACTAGTCTTAAACCAAGTTAAGTTTAGAGACTAGATTTTTGGTTAAATAATCACCATTTAGCTTTTAAGTTTAATTTGACTTTGAAAAAATTGATTTCATAATTGACAAATATTATAAGATGATAATTGTAAATAAGATGCATGAATATGACATGAGTGCAAGGAGAAAATTAAAATAAAATATCCACAAATTAAAAAGAAAAAAAAGAGATTGATTAAGATTCGGATTTGAGGATTGGATTTAAATTCCGAACGTACTTATTTATCCCATTGAATGAGGATTAAAACCCACGTAGTTTGTTCCATGATTAAGTGGAAGGGTTTAGGAGTTAATCCGATTAATTTTAGTTTGGGTGTTTTGAGAGTGAGGAAAAAGGCTGATACCATTGCTTAGGTGGGCGGAGAGTTTTATCAGACCGAAATTCCATTTTATAGGGATCGGGTGATTGGATTGATTTGAGGGTTTAGTTAATTAATTAAAATGATTAATTAACTAATTAATATGATGAAATAGATGATGGATAGATGGATTAATTAATTAAGAATGATTAATTAATTAATTTGGATGAGAGGTAGATTTAAAAAAAGGATTAATTTGATTTTAGAGAAAAAAAAGTAAGTAATTAATTAAAAAGATTAATTAATTAATTAATTGAGTAATTAATTTTGATTTAAAAAAAGGAATTTTAGTTAATTAAAAAGATTAATTAACTTAGTTAGGTGAGAAAATTAATTAATTAATTAGAAAGTAGTTGGAGGGAGAAGAAGAGAGAAATTAGTAAATAACTATCAATACTTATTCAATAAGTGTATAGAAATGAGAAGTGAAAGGAGATATTTATAGAAAAAGTGAGTAAATGTAGTTTGAGAAGTGAAAAAATGAAAAGACTAAAAGAGTAGGGCTAGAAAAGGGTTAAAAATTAGGCTGGATGGGTATTTTAGAGACTGCAGGCGGAGCAGTAGGGCCTGTGCCACCGGAGGCACCGGCAATGCAACCAAACCTCTTGGTGGTGCTGTGGGCAAAGCGAGTAGCGCACTGCCCAAAGGGACGCTGGCACTGCCAATGCCTTGGTGGCCATGTCATCTAGAAATTTATTTTCTTTTTCGTCAGGTTTTGCAACTTTTGGATCAGTTTTTAGGAGTTACAGAGCTCAAAAATTTAATCGGTCAGTGTCGATATACTCAAAATTAATTTTAGAACAATTGAACAGTCAGTCTGAGAAAAGATTCGATCAATCTTGAAAAAATACTGTCTGATATAGAAGATCCGGGCATGGTAGAAAAAGTGCTAGTGTTTGAAAATTAAGCATCCTCATACTAATGTGACTAAAAGTCCATTTTTAGCTCCGAATGCGCTGCCCCCTGCTCTCGTGCAAGGGAGCTGCCCCTTTGACTCTTACCCGCTAATCGGTTAGCAGGACCGTCGTTCTAGCTCTGCGTAGCACACTAATCTTAGTAGTTATCAAACTGCGACCGGATGATGAGATGTAAAATTAAAGATTCACAAATGGCTAAAATCAGAGATATTTTGTAAATTTCTTTAGAATTTCATAAAAAATGACTATATTTTATAAAAGTAAAAAAATAGATCCCTCGATTTGTTTATTTATACCCAATATGTCATAAGGTTATGCACTTGATTTGCACAAGCCTGTGCAGTTTTTCTAAAATTGCCAAATGGCATAAGTGTTTTTCAAGTGTACAGGATTGTGCATTTGAATTGTACAAACTTGTGCATTTTTTTTTAAATTTTGCAAAAAAATGAAAAAAACTTTTCAAAGTGCACATGATTATACATTTTGGATCGCACAAACTTATGCATTTTTGGTGAATTTATAACTGAACGTTACAATGCACTTATTACCAAAAAAAGCAAATATGATCAAAATTGTTCAAATTAAAAAAAAATAAATAAAGTACTGTATTTTGATGAAATTAAGAATTCATATGCACAATTATACCCCGAATTACCCTTTAAATAAAAGTAAATATGTATAATAAAAGCAAAAACACAAAATTATAAGCATTCAAGTATCAATATATACAAGTTTAATTTATACTCCTTTGTACTTAGCATGATTTGCTCCTCTTTGCTTCTCCAAAAATCACCTACTTGATGGATAACGATTAAAATCACCTATATTTTGTAAATTTATGGATAATTTTATAAAAAATAGCCATATTTTGTAAATCACGAATGTAACAAAATAAAATCACCTATATTTTGTAAATTTATGGATAATTTTATAAAAAATATCATATTTTATAAATCACGAAGGTTGCAAAATAACGGCTAAAATACTCATATTTTGTAAATTTGTGGATAATTTTATAAAAAACGACCATATTTTATAAATTATGAAGATTACAAAATAACGGTTAAAATCACTTATATTTTGTAAATTTATGGATAATTTTATAAAAAATGCCATATTTTGTAAATTACGAATGTTGCAAAATAAAATCACCCGTAATTTATAAATAATTTTGTAAAAAATGATCATATTTTGTAAATCATAAATGTTACAAAATAACAGTTAAAATCACCTATATTTTATAAATTTATGGATAATTTTGTAAAAAATGGAGATAATTTGTAAATTATGAATATTACAAAATA
Organism: Reutealis trisperma; assembly: GCA_947687605.1. Taxonomy (NCBI): domain Eukaryota; kingdom Viridiplantae; phylum Streptophyta; class Magnoliopsida; order Malpighiales; family Euphorbiaceae; genus Reutealis; species Reutealis trisperma. The sequence goes on along the minus strand of CANTUT010001755.1, from coordinate 81,272 downwards.
AAATCACCCATATTTTGTAAATTTATGGATAATTTTGTAAAAATAGCAAAATTTTGTAAATCATGAAAGTCACAAAATAACGGCTAAAATCACCCATAATTTATAAATTTATGGATAATTTTGTAAAAAATTCAAAATTTTGTAAATCACGAAGATTTTAAAATAACAGCTAAAATCACCTATATTTTATAAATTTATGGACAATTTTATAAAAAATGATTATATTTTGTAAATTACGAATGTTACAAAATAAAATCACCCATATTTTATAAATTTATAGATAATTTTGTAAAAAATAGCTATATTTTGTAAATTACGAAGGTCACAAAATAAAATCACCCATATTTTATAACTTTGTGGATAATTTTGTAAAAAAAAAGCCATATTTTATAAATCACAAAGGTTACAAAATAATGGTTAAAATCACCCATATTTTATAAATTTATGAATAATTTTGTAAAAAATGGCCATATTTTGTAAATCACGAAGATTACAACATAATGACTAAAATCACCCATATTTTGTAAATTTGTGGATAATTTTGTAAAAATAGCCATATTTTATAAATCACGAAAGTTACAAAATAACTACTAAAATCACCTGTATTTTGTAAATTTATAGATAATTTTGTAAAAAATGACCATATTTTGTAAATCATGAAGGTTACAAAATAAAATCATCCATATTTTGTAAATTTGTAGATAATTTTATAAAAAATAGTCATATTTTGTAAATAATGAAGGTTATAAAATAACAGCTAAAATCACCCATATTTTGTAAATTTATAGATAATTTTGTAAAAAATGTCATATTTTGTAAATCACGAAAGTTATAAAATAACGACTAAAATCAACGATATTTTGTAAAAAATAGCCATATTTTGCAAATCATGAAGGTTATAAAATAACGGCTAAAATCACTCATATTTTGTAAATTTGTGGATAATTTTGTAAAAAAGGGCATATTTTGTAAATCACGAAAGTTAAAAAATAATGGCCAAAATACCCATATTTTGTAAATTTATGGATAATTTTATAAAAAATAGGCATATTTTGTAAATTACGAATGTTACAAAATAATGGTTAAAATCACCAATATTTTATAAATTTATGGATAATTTTATAAAAAATTGATATATATGATGAAAATAATAATGGTTACAAAATTATGCCTTCAAGGCAATATTTTCATTTTCTTTACATGGAAAACTTCAATTCAATAACCAATTACATATATAGAATTTAATATATGATAAAAATAATAAAATGTTTTTGTTATTAGTGCTAAAACCATAAAATCTCATTTGTATAAGTTAAGAAATGGGAATGAGTTTTCCATATCAGTTAGTCCCTCAAAATCAATTAGTCCTGTGTATTTTGAATAATGCATTCTTTGCAATTTATTAATGGCAAATGTCCAATCTCGATACCTAGTCACTTTGTTATAGGTATACAATATAAATGGATGTAATAGTAGCTAATAATTTCCAATATTCCTACTTGACAAGGAAAAAGCTCATTTTATATTTGTAATTTGATGTCAATTAGATAATTCATATAAAGCTTTTTACAGCTTGACAATGTGTGGAAATTTAGCTGAGAATTGTATGTTTTGTATTAGTTCCATGTTTTAAAATTGATAATAGTTGCAGAGAGAAATCTATCATTTGTTTTGGGGAATGGTCCACCTCCCTCTCTCTCACTATCTATTGTTTAATCAGAGCCTTATATGCATTATTATTCTACACTTATTACTTTAATAACTTAATAGACTACTCATAAACTAAATTTTAATCAACAAGAACACAAGAAACAGGATAATTTATTATTGTTTCTGCCATTTACACCTATGATATTAGTTTTCAGTTTAAAGGCAGTCCTTGATACTCGTTAAAGTTGTTTAACATTGTATATTTAAAATAGATATGGCTCTCATAAATATACAACAATGACATGTAGGCTTCACTGTCCTAAAATCTTGACTTCCTCTCACCAAATATCTTATAATTCCCAATTAATCAGTATATACTAAGGGATAAATTTAACTGATTCCTTGCTACTTAGAAAGCCAAGCAATCAATAATCATTTCCAAACATAAACAAGAGTTTACTTCTAGTTGTAGTAAACAATATAGCCATAAAACACAAAGTAAATATTGACCCATTGAAGAACAACATATTGTAGTTTTCATCTTGCACAACTTAATGAGAAACAAAAAACACAATTTTTTTTTTATACACTGGTATTAACATTGATAATGCTGCACAATTTCCAAGTCTAAAAACTAAATTGTGCAAAGCAAAAACATTACAAGATAATTCATCATTCTAGTGAGCTCATTAATATAATCCTCATGATTTCCAACATCACCGCCCTCCATATGATGGTTCTTTTTCTTGTTCAAACCTCTGGATAGGGCACTTAGCTTAAATTTTATATATATATATATATATATATATATATATATATATATATATATATATATATATATATATATATATATATATATATATATATATATATATATATATATATATATATATATATATATATATATATATATATATATATATATATATATATATATATATATGTATATATATATTTATATTTATATTTATATTTATATTTATATTTATATATATATGTACAAGAGAATATTATTTGCCTCCTTGAAATATGGCCCCAGTCATGATTTCATGAATCAAATCTTCCCTGCAAATAATTCCAAAACTTTCAATTGCCTACAAATGGAGAAAGTGATGCATCAACACAAAGGAATATATTAAAGGAAGATGTAAAAAATCATATACTTTAAAGTAAGATGGAAATTAATATATACATTAAATAAAGATGTAAATCAACATATGTTAGTAATCAATCTAAATTCTCATTCTTCACTTCATCCAATCAAATAACTTTGCCTGTTTGAGTTGTGTGTACGCAAGCAAATATGCTACAGACTCACAAACACAACACATATACAAACACACATAGACACACAAAGAGAGATAAAATGATGTTAAGTATTCTAGACATAAAAACCATGATGGAATTGATGATGCATCCAAAATGTTGTTGCTCATGTCCTTGTAAATAACTAGAAATCCATTTATTAAAAGTGCATTGCATTTCACACAATAGTTATGACATACAAGAAAAGAGATGATAAATAATATCCAATGTAAGAAACAAATATTAGTAATTCATTCATACAAAAGGATCAATGACATTGATGCTTTCTTTACTAATTTGTACCTTGTGAATATTATTGTAATTCATTTCAAGTTCACTTGTCATTCAGGTCTCTTCATTTGTGAAAACATGTAACAGAAAGTTCCTTATAAGAATTTCCAATAGAATAGTTGCAGAAGAGCAAGAAATGCCTGAATCAATTACCATTCATTCTTGTATACAAGAATAAAATCGCTCACCTAGTCAGAGTAACATAAAATATCATCATAGATCAGAAGTGAAATTTTCCTTAAATGGACGTTAAAATTCATATTTCCAAATGATGAATAATAAGATCCAGGTTCAGGAATGTCAAACTGCACACCATACCAGAAGCAGAATACTTCATGGGAAAGCCACACAGTCAATTTGAAGTGTACAACCTTGTGCATTTTTTCTAAATTTCATAAAAAATTTGTAGAGGTAGTTTAAAATGCATAAAATTATGCACTTCTTGTGCATTTTTTCCAAATTTAGCCAAAAATGGCAAGGTAGTAACAAATGCACAAGGTTGTGCACTTCCTTGTGCATTTTTTCCAAATTTGGCAACAGAGGTAGATTAAATTGCACAAGGTTGTGCACTTCAAATGCACAATCTTGTGCATTTGTTCTAAATTTTGCTAAAAAATGGCAATGGTAGTTGAAAATGCACAAGGTTGTGCACTTCATCTTGTGCATTTTTTCCAAATTTGGCTAAAAATTGGCAGAAACTTTTGAAGGTACACAGAGTTGTGCATTTTGGATCGCGCATGCTTGTACATTTTTAGGAAATTTATAATTGAACACTCCAGTGCACTTATTATCCAAAAATTCAAATATGATCAAAATTGTTCAAAAAAAATTAAATAAATAAATTACTGAATTTTAATAAAATTAACAACTTATATACACAATTATACCCTAAATTACTCTATAAATAAAAATAAATATATATAATCAAGTTAAAAGCACAAAATTACAAGCATTTAAGCACTAATAAATACAAGTTTAGATTATACTCCCTTGCACTTGACATACTTTGCTCCTCTTTACTCTTTTAAAATCACCTCCTTAAATAGGCTACATTTTTTATAAATTTTTAAGATTACAAAATATTTTTGTAGTTGTTTTTAGAAGTTCAAATAATTTTTAATAATTTTGTCTAACCGTGTATCACTATTTTCTCTATAACCTAAATTATGGGAGTTAAAATACCCTTTCAAGGCACTTGATATGAATTTGTTCTATTTAATAGGGGGCTAATGAGACTGCAAATATAATAGATTTAGCAATAATACTATCAAGTCTCAAAACAAAGTTTTGTTTGTCATTGCTTCAGTATAAAATCTAGTCCCAAATTACAAACTACTACAGCTATAATACAACATTGAAATAAAATGAAAAGATGTAAATCCTGTTAGTGTCCATCAATACAAAATTAAATGGAAAACCAACATAACAATATTCTTGAATTTGAATGAAATCAAATAAAAATTCACACATGTATTAAGAAAAATTCCTCATAAAATATTAGAAAAAATTGTAATTTTGCACTTGAGAATCTTTAACATATTCCTATGCAATAAAAAGCATATTCTATAGATGAGACACAATGAAACACCATTTGATTTCTTATAAACCTAAAATTCTTTTAATATCCACACCACAACAAACATATTTTACTTTCTTCAGCAAACTAAAAAGGAAAATGAACATCAAATGCCCCTTAGGTCGGAATGTAGATGAATTTAACAAATGCATTTCCAGCTAAAAACTTATATGTTAATTCAATATAGTCATAAGACTTCCCTCACATTATTTAAGATTAAGCATGAATGAACACCTTCCATGTAAAATCTTAGCTATCTCAAACCATTTGTTGCCATGTATTCAATGGGCATTCATGAGTGCCAACTCCTCCTCTAATGTCCAAGCATCATTTTTCATATCATGATTCAAATAATTGAGCCACTTACAAAATATTTGAAACAATACTTTCCTAAGTACATAAATCAATCATCAATTCATTGCCCTTTTTGATGCTTTAACTTAATGTGAAAAATCAAAAGGACCTATATGTCAACATGTATGCAAAAAATAATATATGAGAATATTAAAGTTGTTAGACAAATATATAAGAAAAAAGCATATAACATGGTAATTAACACATGAATATTTAAGTATTAGCTATATGAAAGCATGGTTGATTGCACATCCACATGTATAAGTCAATACCCTATCTTGATTGCAAGGCTAGTAAACTTTAACATGGAAGCTAAAATGAATATATCAAAATGGAAGGATGAACTAGTTAAAGAATGAACACATTTGTGGGAAGGTAGAAGAGACACCCATTAAGGTACTGATATGGAAGGTTCATATTGAAGTTGTAAAAAAAAAGTTAAAAAAATTAAATAAAAAAAAAGAAAGCAAAGAGCAAATTAAGGATGAAGTGGGGGTAAGTGAAGAATTTTAGCAGCCCCATATCTTTCTAAAGATGTAGCCCTAAATTGGAAGAAAATGATTCATATAATTGACTCTAACTAGTTTGGGATTAAGGCCTGAATTAGGTGGAGTAATAGTTTAATGAAATGTCATGCTGTTCTAGATTAGATACAACAGGAAACTTGGAGAACTAGAACCTTGAAGAAACAATAAACAAACAAATGAATATATATAAGCAATTGTTTTACCTATCCTAACGGTGCATGTGGGAATTAAGATGAGTCCAAGAAACACATACCTTCTCTAGAATCTAGCCACCTTTAGCTCACCTTATTGGCTCACTAGTTCTCCTACAAATCTAGTTTTTCAATTCATCATTTGGAAAAATTGTGGCATATTCAATAAAATGCACACTTAAAGCATTCAAATCCAATGCAAGGCTCATAAAAATTACTAATTGAGTGCAAACAAAAATAAATATATTTTTTTAATCATAGCTTGCTAAAACAAAGATAAATAGGGAGTCTCAACAGTAACCCATTATAAGTTGGTGGAATTGCTAGATTGGATACTCTCGATGACTTCAGAATAGCACTGCCACTTTTAAGGCAGCTAGAGAGGAGCTTGAAGTCGCAATTAATTGCTTATTTTCAAGGTAGCACTCCTCTATCTTGACCTCATCCATCTCCTTTCTTCTATTAACATCTCTAAAAGCCCAAATTTCTAGCAAATAAACAGTGTTATTTAATCATACAATAAAACATAAAACATAAACCCAACAAATAAATACTACTACTTAAATCATGAAAACAAATAAAACAAAAAATTTAAGCTGAGATTGATTTTAACCCACCAAACAAAACCCTAAAAAATCCCAACTTTCAATAATAAAATCAATCCCACTTGACCAAATATAGATAATAAGGAAACCTTGATCTTAAAAATCAGTAATTAGAGAAAAAAGGAGCAATAAAAATCCAAAAATTGCATCAGATTCTAGGATTTTTAATAAACAAAAATGAAATGCTTTTCCAATTCAGAGCTATTTAACCCTCAAATAAATATAGATTAGATACAAAAACAAATAAAATGAAAGCAACTTTGAAAATCAAAACATATTACATAGTTGAGGGAAAGTGGAAAGGAGCTGACCTTAGAGTCGATCTCATCGAAAGAGAGACAAAGAAACTGATCCTTTTCTAGAGATAGAGAAATGAAAATGAAGCGTTTATTTACAAAGAAAACACAAAAAAAAAAATGCTTCTGTTTCAAAAAATTCTTGCCCGTTGAAACCTTAAGAGAGAGAGAGAGAGAGATCCAACTAGTAAAATAAAATATACTATATTGATACAATGCCATTGTATAGATTGCATATGGTATTTCATAGTGATTGAGAACTCAAATTTCATTAGACACTAACTCATAGTGATTGAGAACTCAAATTTCATTGGGCTAATTGAGAGAGAAAGAGGTTTAGCAGAAGATAGAAATTTTTCCCTACTTTTTGTTAGATTTATTTTTTCCTGAGAGATATTTTTTAGGAAAAAAAATTAAAGAAAAATTTTTACCCATTGAGGTCATTTTTTATTTTGGCAAACTCAAGTAAACCTTGAGTTTTTCTCAAGTCAACGTAGCATGCACCCTTTTATAAGGTGTAATTTTTTCTTCATCACCATTGTGTTGTACCATTCCATGTGGGGCTCGCGGGATTTAGTTGAGTGCAAAATAAAGAGATTGTGTGCATGCTCTTGGTCTTATGAGTCGCTTCCACTATTTTCTACAATTCTTAAAAATTACATGTATTTTTTGTTATTCAAAAATGAGTGCCTTGATACATTATTTAAAAAATACTTAATGTAGACAAAATTAAATAAATTTATTTAAAAATTAAAGAAAATTAGAGATTATATATATATATATATATATATATATATATATATATATATATATATATATATATATATATATATATATATATATATATATATATATATATATATATATTGCATATATCAAATATATGCTTAATATATATCGAATTTTTATATATGTATACAAAAGTAGTTGCAGATGCAAAACATATATTTAATATATACTAAAATTTCCCTAAAATCTTATTCTATGTAAGAGGGCCTAAATATATTGAGTCTAAACAATAATTTTTCAATACTAATAACTTAATCACTAAAAAATATTGAAAACACTTATATTCAAACTTTCTAAAATAATTTTTGATTTTAATTTTAAAATTTAATCATAACTTATTTATTTTATTAAAATTATCCTCATATTTTTAAGAATGAAGAAGAGATTTACATAGAATTATATTAGAATTGAGTTTAATGATGAATAAAAAAAGAAAAGTAGAAGAATGTTAGTTAGTAACTAATGAAGTGCAATGGAAGTTTGCCTATAAGTAACCAAAATATTTTCATATTTTGTTGACATTATTGTAAGAAAACCCAATGTTCTAAAATCATCATTAATAAATTATATAAGGTGAATAAATTTTAGATGTAATATTTGTTTAAAAAATATTATTAGATTTTATTTGAGATTTAATACAATTAATTAACAATGTTTCTATACTATTGTTTGGGGATTTTGTTAAGTGGTAGCCACTTATCAAAAAGCAATTTAAACACATAAAATTATATATATTCATTAAAAATAAATTAAACATGAAAAATAAAATTCACCTATTATTTCTATGATAAACTAATAGAAAATAGTATATGTATACCAAAATTTGGTATATGCTAAGTGTATATATATATATGTATATATATGCAACTACTTTATACACACACACACACACACACAGATTGCAATTTTATAAAGAATAAATGGTATACATATACCAAAATTTGGTTTATGTTAGGTATATATTTGGTATCTGCAACTATTTCATACATATACATATTGCAAATTTGAAAAAAAAAATAAAAATATAAACTAATAGTAAATAGTTTATGTATACCAAAATTTGGTATATGCTTTATATATACATGATATAAGTTACATATGTGTTTGGTATATTTTTTGAGTAAATGATATGTATTTTGTATAATTTTTTAATATGTTTACAAAAAATAGACCCAAAATTAGTATGATTTTGGGTTATATATATATATATATATATATATATATATATATATATATATATATATATATATATCAAAATTTGGTATATTTTTTAAGCAAATGATATATATTTGGTATAATTTTTTATGACTCTTTTATCTTTTCCACTTGTAATTTTCTGTTTCCTTTTAAGCCTTGTTTGGAATTACGTTTGAAAAAAGCGTTTTTCAACAAAATTTTTTTATATATTTTTAAAATTATTTTTTAAACTGTTTTTAAGTAGAAATAAATAAATTGATATTTTTCCCAAAAACAAGTTTAAAAAAACAGTTAATAAAAAATAACAAAAATCAATCCATAAAATAAAAAATTCTAAAAGTAATTTTTTAATCTCTAATAACAATCCCAAACACATATTTGATAATATTTAATTGTTACTTGCGTGATAAGAATATTAAAGATGTGCTAATATAGTTAGAATATTTTGGTGTGTCTAGTCAATCTATCTTTTACTGAAAAAAAATGTTGAATTTGATTCCTAACTTTTTTTTTTTTTTTAATTATCGTCAATCAAATCCAATTTTAAATTTGGTGGCTGGATTCGTACCATACTTATATTTTACATCTCAACTGATAATTTTTAAAATTTGCATGAACATGAGTAAAATAATTAATGAAACAGTTATAGAATAAAATGAAATGACAATTATAAATAAATAAATAAAGATAAATCATACTTAATTATTACAAAACCAAAACGGATGAAATAAAGAGGATCTTTTCTCTAGTCCTTGTGGTTACTAAGAAAAACACACATTCCTCAACTAAATTAATACAGAATCAGAAATAAAGCATGATTACAAATAAATCAAAATAAAAGGAAAAAATGTAGTTAAAAAGATTTTAGAGTTGATGCCTTACAAAATGGCAGCCTGCTTATCCTATTGAATAGGAATCAAAGCCTATACAGTTCTTATTTCTTGCGAATGAGGGGTTTTGGCAAAAATGTTGATTTATTTATTAATTTAATTTTGATTTTTAAATTAATAAATTTTAGACCTAAAGAAAGATAGAATAAAGAGAATTCTAGATCTGAATTTAGAATTTTAGAAATGAAAAGAAGAAAAGGGATTATACCTTTCTTTCCTTGACCTTCGAATGAACGAAGCGAGCTTATCTCTGGATCTAAACTTCACCTTGGATTTGAGAACCCTGAAGTTGAACCTTAAATAGAAAAGGTTAGCAAAACAGAGTAATAATTGCAAACTGAAAAGAATTTGGAGTGACAGATTTTTGTATCAATTTTTAAACAGAATTTTAACATAAAAAGAATAGCAATAGATGAATTTCTGCCTCAAAATTTGTCAAAATCCCTCCCCAAAGAGCTAAAATGGAAGCTCTATTTATAGAGTAGGTGAAAGGGTGCCACAAGGAGCCAGCGGCGACATCGACGACACGCCGGTCAATTGGACGGCACTGGCAACATGCCAACCAACTAGGTGGCATGTAAGTGGTGCTGCAGTGTTGCCAGCACTTTGGGCATGTCGCCGGTACATTGGTCGTGCTGCTCGACACGATGGCACGCTTGGCACACCTCCGACTCACTGGATCAACCTGGTTTCACACTGTTTTGGCTAGTTTTGGTCCGTTTCTAATCTGATTTGAGTTTAATTTAATTCTATGAATTCATAATTGAAAACCAGTCATTTGAAGGTGTGAGATTTAAGAAATTTATTTTTCAACGCATTGTACTGACTCTGTGTAGCGCACTAATCTTAACAGGTGTCAAGCTACGGCCAAATTCCAAGTGTGCAAATTTGAGGGTTTACACTGACAATTCAAACCCTTCGAGGGTTAGTGAACAAATATAGGCCTGTAATTATCTTTCTGTGTGAAACTAAGCAAAGTAGTAAATTTTTGGAAAAAATTTAGAAATAAATGGGGTTTTGATGACACTGTGTATGTGGAGCCAAGAGGAACAGTTGGAGGGCTAGCTCTTTAGTGGGTTAATTGGGTTAATATTAAAGTTTTGAATTTATCTGACAATTTTGTTGATGTTACTATTAATGATGGTAAGGAATGGCTCTTTATTGGGGTTTATGGGGGCTTCCAAAAAAGAGTATATAGAGGCGGTGCTTCATAGTTTTTCTGAATTAGGTGATTCAAATACTAGTCCATGGCTTTTAGAAAGGGATTTTAATTACTACGTGAGTAAAGATGAGAGGAAGGGAGGTAATGAGATTTCTTGGAGGCACATTAATCTATTTCAATCATTTATTCAGGATAACCAATTTCTTGATTTGGGTTTTAAAGGCTAAAGTATTCTTGGTGTAATAAGCAGGTTGGGAGATATCTATTTGGAAAGCTAGTTGTCTCTCTTCGACTGGTTGGTTAACCCTCATTAAAGCAGTGTTGAAAAATCTTCCCATCTACTATCTCTCTTTATTCAAAATTCCAAATGGAGTTGCTAAGAATATTGTTTGTTTACAAAGAAGATTATTTTGGGGTAGCTTGGAAGAGAAGAGAAAATTTTGTTATGTTGGCTAGGACTTAATATAAAAACCCAAACTATAGGGTGGTTTGGAAGTGGGCTCTATTCTTGATCAAAATAAAGGTCTTTTATTTAAATGGATATGGAGACTAAATGTTGGTGAGAATGCTTTACGAAAGTCATTGATTAGGCAAAAATATGGGATTAGTAGGATTGAAAATACGAAAATGAAAGCTTCCCATTCATCCCTATGGAAAGGTTTTTGCTTTATAGTTTCAGAAGATGATAGAGCTAAACAAATTATTTCTTCTAGGGTAAGCCATTGGGTGGGGAAAGTTGATAATACTCTTTTTTGGGAAGGCTTGTGGATTGGTGATGCTACATTAAAGGAAAATTTTCCTATATTGTATGTGCTCTGCATGGACAAAAATAAATTCATTGTTAATGTTGGCTATTGGTATGATTTTTCATGGTTTTGGAATTTGTCTTAGAGAAGAGAACTTAGGACTTCGATGAATTGAAGACTAATCTCCTTAATGGTATTAATTCCTTTTCACCATTAGTGAGTGTTGAAGATCATTTGATTTGGAGCTTCAATATGAAAGGCAATTTTTTAGTAAGCTCTTTTTGTCAACAACTTGCTAATTACAATTTTATTGCAATTCTTTCTAGCCTGAAGATTTTTTTCAAAGGCATTTCTCCACCAAAAACTCACATTTTCTTATGGCAATCATGTTTGGGTGGAGTTCCTACATGGGATTTCTTATGCAGTAAATGACTTATTGCTCCACCCCTTAACATGCTTCCACTTTGAGCTTGCTACCCAAAATCTATCGAGCATCTCTTATTACATTGTAAAAAGCCTTGGTTTATATGGTGCTCTATTCTTAAGTGGTGGAATATTGTCTGGCGCCATCCTTCCTCTTTATTGGATTTTTTCACTCAATGGTGTTCAATTGTTAAGGGAGATTTTCAATAAACTTTCTGGGAAACTTGCTCTCTCTCAGTTTGTTAGACACTTTGGCTAGAATTCAATCGACTTGTTTTTTATGGAGTTCCAATAGCTTGGGATAAGCTTCATGAATTAATTCGAATGAGATCTGTCCATTGGATTTCAGCATCATTCCCATTATTTAACCTTTCAGTAACTGATGTTCTTTTATCATCAATTAACATTAAAAAGTAGCGACATTCACACTATATTAGACTTGCAATCTATTGGTCTCCTCCTCCACGTATACTCTCAAGTGGAATGTTGATGGCTCTTCAATTAGGAAGTCTAGGTTGGTAGGTATTGGTGATGTATTAAGAAATTTAGCAAGATCTTTTCTCGCTATCTTCTCTTGTCCAATTGGCATTAAAGACTCTAATGAAGCTAAGATTTTTGCAATATGTAAAGCACTTGAGTTAGCTTCCAAAAATTAATTTTCCTCTCACCATTTTTGTGTGGAATATGATTCCAAACTCACAATTAGTTGGGTAAATGGTGATTTTCAAATACACCATGGAGATTCTGAGTTATTCTTCAAAAGATTAAGTTATTTAGAGATATACTTCTCTCATCTTCCATTGTTCATGTACTAAGAGAGGCAAACCATTCGGCTAATTCCCTGGCTAAGCAAGTATTTTCTAGATCTAAAGATTTCATTGCCTTCTTGTGACATATCTATATACCCTGCTTTTTTACTGTTCTTTAGCTTCTGCTAACTTATTTTCTTGTTCGGTGTAAGACTTTTTAGCCAAAGTCCATGTATGGCTTGTTAGCTTATCTCTGTACTCTTATTGTGTTTACATCTTAAAGCATTATTAATATAAGCTAACTTATTTATCAAAAAAAAAAAAAAAGGCAAGTTGGAAGATCACATATCCAAAGAAAGATTGATAGAGGTCTTGCAACAGTGGCTTGTTCTAACTTATTTCCTCAGGCATTTGTGATTCATGAGGATTTATTAGGCTATGATCATAGACCTTTGGTCTTTATGATGTGTAATCAAAATAGAAGATATAGGAAGCAATTTACATTTCAGGCGCAATGGACAGAATGGGATGAGTGTGTATTAGTGGCTGATAAAGTTTGGTTGAATTGTCAAATTGGGTCAAATGGTCAGATTGGTAATAATGGTACTTCGGTTGGGAAAAAGCTACACAAGTACAGATAGGGGATTCCTAAATGGCAAAAAAAATTGACGGGTAAACAGCTGTGAGAATTAGGGACTTGAAGCAAGCTATTGAAGGTATCCAACAAGGTGTATAGAATGAACAGAGTAGAAATCAAGAGAAGGAGTTAGTGAGAGAGTCGGAGAAGTTGAATAAGCAGGAGGAGCTTTTTTTAGAGTATGAAGTCCATATCAAATGGTTAAATCTTGGGGATAGAAATATAAGGCTTTTTCACCTTTCAACAATGCAAAAAAGAAAAAAGAATAATGTGGAATATTGTGCCAAAATGTGTCCTAATAAATCTAAGATCAAGCAACCACTCACAAGTATACAAGGTTGCTATAGTAATGGGTTAAACACCCTAAAGTCGTCTTTCAAGGAAGACTATTTAAGACTTATGTGATTAGAAATAAAGACAAAACAAGAAAAAAATAATTCCTAAGATCTAATCAAATAGGATGGAAATAATTAATGAGCAGATGATATAATTTACTAAACTAAATTAAGAAAGCAAATAAATCTCAAGTTCAATAATTAATTTAAGAAGTCTAGGATTCAAATTATCCAATTAAAATTCTATGTCAAACTAATTAGTAGAATGAATTATTTAACCAGCTTAAATAATTAATCAATTAAATATAACTCAATTTACAATCCAATAACTTTCGTATTCTTAGATTTTCACCTAATTAGAATTAATCAAATTATTATTTAAGAATAAATTAGGTAATACATTTCTGATTCATACCTAATCCCTAATTGAATCTAGTGCCAATATTAAACTTGTTTCTTAACATCATTCAATACCTAAGATTATCAATGGTTGGTTAGACAATTGATTTCCAAGTTATCAATTCAATTAGAATATGCAAAATAAATTCATTATATGATTAGCCCTAACATAATCATTCAAAAGGAATCATCTTTCCCCTGGACAAAATCAATTTAGCTTATGATAAATTTCTTAACAATTAATTCAATCAAATAAATATTCTCAATCAAAGACATTCTCATAAACAATCAAGAATAATCAAAACAATTGAATTGAAATATCTAAAAATAGAATTGAAGAAACTTTACTTGTTAAGTGAAAGCCTTTCAAAATCAAAGTGCAATCTCTACAAAAACTTGATCACAAGCTAATTGAATCCAGTCTCCAAAAATTGAAGGTTGAACTATTGATCAAAATTAATATAAAAACCTAAAACTAATGTTCACATCCCAAAACAAAAAACTCCAAAAACATGCAATTGAAAGGAATAAATATAAAAAATAAAGTGCTGCCCCCACCTTCTTTCTTTCCAATTTTTTTCCAAAAAAATCTCTACCTAATCCTTACAAATTCTCCTCCATATCTCGACTTCGTAATTGGATAAATACTCTTTTTTTTATTTTACAAAATATGGACTAAAATATATTATATTGGACAACTCATCTTTCCAAATAATAAAAGATTTTTATCATAAATATGCTTGAAATTTGATAACTTCTCAAAATAAGTCATCAAGTGTAAATTAGTAAGGCGCACCCACATCTTATCTGATCAAGTCTTCTGCTAGTCAACTAGTCTCCCCTTCAAATTATAATTTTAATTCCAATTATTATTAAATTCCTCAAATCCAAGCCCATCTTGCTTGCACCATTAATTTAGCTTCTTTAAATATAGACTTAAATAAAATTTATCAATTAAGCACAATCTTCATCAAAATTAAAGCAAATTATCTACAATTAATATATACAGTTTTCACCATAACATGGAGTAATTAAAGACTGAAAATGGGCGTTGGATTTGTGGAGGTCAAAATATTCTTAGAGAAGCAGTGAAGTTCTTTAAAGCACTTTACAAGAAGAAAGGCAGGGGTATTTCTAGCTCCATTCTTTCTACCATTCAAAGAGTAATAATAATAGAGATGAACAAGGAGCTGTGTATCACTCCAAATGAAGTAGAGGTGAAAAAAATAGTGTTTCAATTGGGAGCCTATAAAGCACCTAGACTTGATGGTTTCTCAGGTATTTTCTGTCAAAAGTACTAGTCTATTCTTGAAAAATGATATCGTGCATTTGGTGCAGTTTTCTTTATTCAAGAATACTTGCCAAAGAATATAAACAAAACCAGGATTGTTTTGGTACCTAAAGTCAAAGCCTTAAAGAAGATTACTGATTTCAGACCCATTTCGTGTACCAATTTTTTGTATAAGGTAATTTCTAAGATCATTACGTCTAGATTGAGCAATATATTACATCATTTTATCTCTCTGTACAAGGAGCTTTTATGGGGTATGGAGTAATACAAGACAATGTTGTTATTGCTCATGTAATTATTCATGCTATGAAAAGGAAAAAAGGGATAAGAAGGGTCGTATGCTTATTAAAATGGATATGCTTAAAGCATATGATTGGTTAGATTAGGCGTTTATTGAGGTGGTCCTTCAAGGAATGGGTTTTGCAGGCAGTTGGGTTGATAGAGTTATGAAATTTGTGACTACTGTCTAATATTCTATATCTCTTAATGGGATGCAATTTGCATATTTTAAACCTCAAATGGGCCTCGGAGAAGGAGATCCATTATCCCCTTTATTGTTTATAATTGCATCTAAAATTTTATCTCATATGTTAGATAGGGGTTTAACTAATGGAGATATTCATGGTTTGTGCATTAATCCTCATTGCCCTACATTGACACATATTCTTTTGCGGATGATACAATGGTTTTTGGTGAAGCTTCTAGGAGGGAGGCCCATAATCTATTAAATATTATGGATTGCTATGCTCGTGCTTCTGGTCAACAATTAAATGCAGGAAAATCTGAGGTATTCTTCTCATTTAACACAGATAGCACCATCAAAGAAGGTATCTTAAGGTTCTTAAAATTAAAAATGCTATAGCTATCTCCAAGTATCTTTTGATTGGGGACTTTCCAAAAAACAACTTTTTAATTCTCTTCTTGAAAAAATAACAATGTGTTGCAATCTTAGAGAGGCAAGTTGCTTTCACAAGCAGAAAGACAAACTTTGTTAAAATAAGTGGTTCAATCCATTCTATTGTATTTAATGTCTGTCTTTCAAGTACCAGTTTTAGTTTTGAAGCAAATTGAGTCTCTCATGGCAAGATTTTGGTGGAATCAAGACATTGGGCATAAAGGCATTCATTGGATGAAATGGATAAACTTGCCTATGCCAAAATGTATGGGTGGACTTTTTTTCAAACAATTCAAGGTATTCAATGAAGCCCTCCTAGCCAAATTGAGCTGGAAGATTATTTCTAATTTTAACTCCTTAATGGCTAGAGTATTAAAAGGTGTGTATTTTCCTTATAATAATTTTCTCAATGCCAAAAAAGGGGGGTAGCTGCTTCATGGATATGGAATAGTATTAAAAGGTGGAATACAAGCAATGGCAAATCTATTCACATATGGGAAGATAATTGGCTTCCTAATGATGGTAGATTTTATGTGGTTTCAATGATTCCTGATCCTCTAACAGCTCGTATGGTTGCTATTCTCATATATGAAAAGGCTAGAGCTTAGAGAATGGACAAGTTACATGAATTATTTAATGAGGAGGATAAGAAAATTATAAGAGCTATATTTATAGGATCTAAAGACTAAAGGGATGAGATTGTGTGGCACCCTAGTTACAATAGGAAGTATTAAGTTAAGAAGGGGTATAAACTGTTAATGGCTAAGCAACAACAGCAAATTCCTTCCAGCTCTACTCATTCCACTCTTTCAAATCAATTTTGGAAAGAGATATGGGAATTGAAAGTTCCACCAAAATTTTGAATTTTTTTATGGAAGTGTTTCAAAGATTCAATACTTGTGTTGGATAATCTTTGTCGAAGAAAATGTGTTTTGATTCTGGTTGTGGAATTTGTGGATTGGAACCTGAAACTATTATGCATATATTCTTTAATTGTTCAATTGCCAGGGCCACCTAGTTTAGCTCCCTATTTGGTTTTAGATTTAATAATACATCTCTTTGTTTCAATGAATTTTGGAAGAATTAGGTTCAAGACTTGAAGAATCAAGGAGAGGCAGATATGATTCCTCTGATGGCACATATTGCTGGGCTTTATGGAAGGTAAGGAATCATAGAATTTTCAGTAATATGCAATTACAGCTGTTGGAAATTTTGAATGAGGCCATCAAATATTGGGAGCTAGACAAGGAGGCATCAAGAAACTTGGAAAAAAGGAGACCAATATAGCAAAATAATGATGCTCAAGTAATCTCAGATCAACAATGGCAACCACCTCCATCTTCGGTGTTCAAATTCAATTCAGATGCTTCTTTTGATAAAAATAATGGAGATGGTTATTTTGTGTTTATTTGTAGGGATCATCAAGGAAGTTTGGTTGATGGTAATGTTAGGAGATTTTTTTGTAACTCGCTTTTGTTAGTAGAGGTAATTGCTCTACGGGACGTAGTTAGAAAGGCAATCAATCTCAAAATGGATAAGATTGTTTGTGAATCTAACTCCTTGGTAACCATTAATAGCCTTAATGGTCACAAGAAGGAGATCTCGTGAGAGATTAAACCCATTGCTAAGGATATTATTCAGTTAACTAGGAATCTCACTTTGGGTAAATTTATACTCTATCTGTTCATAAATTATAATCCACTCTTATTTTGGCACAAAAATTAAAGATTTGTATTTATTTTACTATTTTATCTCTATAATGATCATAAATTGTATAAATCATTTTAGAATAATATGATTGATTATAACTATACTAAATGACATATTTGGAAACATAATAATAAATTTAACTTAAAAAAGAAAGTGGACTATTTATTTTAGACATCTCAAAAGAAAAATAGATATTATAATTTATGAACAAAGGGAGTATTTATTAATAGAAGTTATAACAAGATTGTAGATTGGTTATCTAGAGCAAAGAACTTATGTCTCAATCCTAATTGGATTTGTAGTATTCCTTAATGAACTTCTAACTTTGTTAAGATTTGATTTGTAATATTCTCTTCTTGAATGATATTTAATCATTTCAGTTGGAAAAAAAAAAAAGATTTCCAAATTTATTATTATATATAATATCCCTTGAGAAAAAAAAAATCCATGACTTGAACAATTAATCGCAAATAAAAACAAAAACGTACTTTATCTATACGCATATAATGTGTCTTGATAAATTTATATATATATATGATATATCTTTTAGCAAAATAAATAAATAAATAAATGTACTTTTTATATAATGTATACAATATGTCCTGCAAAAAATATGTATACATGACACGACTTGAACAATTGTCTGCTTCTTCCTTCTTTCAACAAAAACCAAAACGTACTTCACCTTATTTGAGTGCAACTTGAGATATATTTTATTTTCTAAAAAAAATAAAAAATAAAAAATTAGTTTCATTACATGAATCATGGAATTTTCAATTACTGATTTGTAGCCGACATTGAGTGGTGATTAGGGATCTGTAGTCTCTGTCTTATGTGGAAATTTTTGTGACAAGTTTGTCAGAACATATTTTTAATTATACCCTACATTATTAAAATTGGCAGCTTTACCGTGTTTCTTTTTTAATCATATTGTACATATTTTTAAGTCAATTTATACACCAATTAAAATTAAATCTTTTTTTTAACATGTTTAAGAATGCACTCCACATTTTGATCTATGAATTCAAGAATTATAAAAATATATTATGTTATTTTTGAAAAAAAACGAAAACGCAATTTTTGATGCACATCTGGCATTAAAAACATAATTTTAGACATATTTCCCCACAAAGAAATAGTCTAATCAAGCAATTTTCATGTTTGAAATCCATCGCACATGATTTTAATTTTAATATTACATTTGATTGATTATTATTTGTCTCAACTTTGCCTAATATTCACTGGATTCATTAACTTGTTATCATTATCTATTCGCTAACTTTTTTTTTTTTTCAGAAATGATATGGAGATTTTTTTTTTAATAAATTATTATTTAGTTTTTAATATTTGATATAATTAATTAATTAATTTCTGATTTTTAAATAACATAAAGATATTTCATTTTATATACAGCCGTGTGATGGCTACAAATCCAGTGGTATGATGGCTGCAAATAATAGTGGAATCAATCAACTTTTGGTTTAATATTGAAATTACTTCCAAAAAGTTAAAAATATCTCGCGTTGAATTTGGAAGCCTATGAAAAGTAATATTTTCAAATTCAGTTCAATTTTAAAATCAGCGAAGGCAGAGAATCATGGATAGAAGTTAAATTGGGATCAAATCGAAATTTTAAATAATATTTATTATTTATTATTTATTTGTCAAAAATAAATATAATATACATATAAAAATGTAATATATTATATTTATATATTAATATGTTAGATTTATATATTAAAAATAAATAATATATATGTAATTAAAATTAACAAGCGTTATCTAAATAATTAATGAATATTACTTATAAAAAATATGAATTTAAAACTATTAACTAGAGAAAAAAATATCAAGTGGCTATTTTGAAAATCAAATTTGAATAGTCTCACTACCTAGTAGTGGACGATTTATTCAAATTTGTATTTTTCTTTGTAAAAAAATATAAATTTAAATATTCATTTAATTAAAATGGTGAATGATAATTTGAAATTTAAAATATATAATTTATTTTTTTTAATTTGAAAGCAAAATTCTTTTTTTTTTTTTAATTTTTCTATCCAATCCACTTGTAAAAACTCGGCCAGATCAATCGAGTCAACTGTTATCCAGCTGGTTCGGCTAAGTTTTGGCCAGGTCTGGCTATCTCAAATTTCAAGCTCATTTCGAATGGATTTTACCTTTGATTCTCAGTTTTTCCTGTCCGATTTGCCGGTTCTGATAACTATTATAAAAAGTAAAACAATTAGTGGATCCAAGATTCTCGTGGAGTCAATATACAATACACACACACACACACACACACACATATATATATATATATATATATATATATATATATATATATATATATATATATATATATATATATATTACACATGTATCTTTTGAAAATTTTATTTTTAAACTTTAAACCCATAAATGCTTCAGGTTTTGTATATTCAACCTATATTTTCTAGTTTTGTGTATGAAATTAACGACCTTTCCAACTTAGGGACATTAAAAAATTTTAATGATAAGAATAAAAACTGAAAAAGTTTATAAGAAAATATATAAAGAAATTACATTAGTTTTTAAATATTTTTACGAAGTCAAAAAAAAGTTATTCATTATATATATATATATATATATATATATATATATATATATATATATATATATATAAAGCAGTTATTTAAATTAAAATTCGGTCATATTATAGATTTTAAGAATGAGTTCAAAGTTGATTTTTGGTAGGGGTTGCAAATCCTAATATGATTCGATTGTCTGACCCGAATTTATTTGCTCAAAAATGATCTATAATCTATTTAAATTAATATATAATTTGAAAATGACTCGATTTAAATAATTTGAAATCATTTAATTTGAATTGTGATCAATTCGCCCCAATGACTTGACTTGTAATTCAATCCAATATAAATTAATAAAATTAATTAATTTCATTAAATAATTAAATTTTTTTAAAAAATAAAATTTATGTTATGATATTTATTATTAAAAAAAGAATACTTAGTACTTATTTATGGATTCAGGCTCACAAGATTTTCCAGAGTTTCAAATATATATTAAAAAATACAATATTAAATGTAAGGATAGAATTCAAATCCCTAGCATTAAGAATCTTAATCAACCATCAAACCACTTAAATAATTTTACTAAATTTATATGCTAAAATATATTTATATTTCGAATTTTTTTTCTAAATTTTATATTTAATTTCAAATTAATTATTTCATAATATTTAAACATAAATTTTATTAAATTGAATTATATATATATATATATAATGCGACGCTAAAGATGAGAATAGAACTTAAAGTTTTTCGGTATTAAAAATTTAAATTAACCACGAGATTACTTTTGAAATTTTGTTAAGCATATATATGAAAATATATTTAAATTTTGAAAACGTTTTCATTCAAATTTTATATTTAATTTCAAGTTAATTAGATTTTATATTTAAATTTAAGTCTTTATTAAGTTTAGTATAAATGATATATATATTTTTTTATTTTTTTGTAATTTTTATTATTTTATTTTCTAGTAGACTACTACTAGAATTTTATATTAATTTTCATATAATTAACATAAATCTATATGGAATTGGATTTCATATAGATTTTTAAAAAATTTGAAAAATATTATTAATTATATTATTAAAGTTTGATTGTTACATTATTAATTATATATTTTTGATACATTTTATAATTTATAGTAATTATGTTATTTTACTAAATGTATTAAAAAATCTATTTTTATTATAATAATTAGAGATGTTTCTGAGTCAAACAATGTGCTCACAAAAATTATGGTTTTTTTTTTTTTTTGGAAATGAAATTATGATATTATTAAACTAGTTTAAAAATGTATTATTCAAGTTTAATCTATAAACTTAAAAATTATATCACAATTGCCAAATAATAACTAATTATTAATAACTTGAATAATAAGTAATAACTAATTAACTAGTAATAATTATTTCCTCCGTTTCAAAATATTTATTATCTAAAATTTTAACACATAGATTAAAAAAATTATTAAATTATCATAATTTAACAGTAAAAAAAATAAAATATCATTTATTGATTTTGATGTAGAGAAATAAAAATAATTACTTGCAAAGATTTATGGAGAAATAAATAAAGGGTAAAGTAGAAAAATAATAAATATATTTTTGAAATCTTAAAATGACAAATAAATTAGAAAAAAATTTCTCTAAAAATGACAACTATTTTAAAATGGAGGGAGTAATAAGTAGTAATTATTAATTATTAACTATTAATATAGGGTTGTTATATCATGGAGCCGAGTCCATGTTACATTGTGAACCTGTATTTAAAACGTTAAATATTATTTGCATAATAAATTAATCACAAATTTCAGTTAGTATAGTTAGTTAATGCATTTAGAAAATCAATGTGGTTGCATGTTTGAGTCTTGCTCTTTGTTTTTTTTTTTCTTTAGTTATTTTTTATTTTTTATTTTTTAGTTATATTTTTTCTTACTTTGTTTGTAATATTTGCAATTAAAATTATATTAATAGTTGAATTTTTTATTTGTTTAATTATTCTAATTAAATTTATATTTATTTCTACAAGAAAAATTTTTTATTAATGGTTAAATTTTTGATAAATAAATATTTATTTATTTATTTCTATGAAATTATCAGTGATTTTTATTTATATTGAATTTGAAAAAACTAATAGAGCTATTAAATATTTTTTTACATTTATTGAAGTAAATTATTTAATGCATCAAATAAAATTCACTTTTTCATATATATATATATATATATATATATATATATATACTATATATATATATGTATATATATATATATATATATGTATATATATATATATATATGTATATATATATATATATATATATGTATATATATATATATATATATATATATATATATATATATATATATATATATATATATATATATATATATATATATATATATATATATATGTATGTATATATATGTATATGTATACATATGGCTATGTATATATATATATATGTATGTATACGTGTGTGTGTGTGTGTATATATATATATATATATATACATATGGATATGTACACACACACACACACACACACACACACACACACACACACACACATATATATATATATATATATATATATATATATATATGTATGTATGTATGTATGTATGTATTTATGTATGTATATACATACATACATACTATATATATATATAGTATGTATGTATGTATGTATGTATATACATACATAAATACATACATACATACGTACATACATACATATATATATATATATATATATATATATATATATATATATATATATATATATATATAAAATAATATTTTTATTTTTTATGATATTAAAATTTTGTTGTAATATTTATATTATTAAAATAATATCTAAAATTTTTTATGCTATAAACTAATCCATCAAAATTCATAAATCATAAAGGATAAATTCATCAGTTATAAAGCATAGGTTTATAATATAAAAAATATAAATTTATCACTTTTAAAAAATATATTTTATTCTCTTACTAATATAATTAGTGAATTTACAGTTTACAAATGATGAATATACACTATATATTTGATGAATCTGTAAGTAATACTTAATGATTTGTTGCTTATATTGTTTTGAACTATACTCGATCGAAATAATAGAGCTAGTTGTTGGTTAATAAAAAAAAATCGATAATTTAGTATTGATTTATAGTCATAAATATGATAGTAAAAGATAATAAATTTGTATGTGATATATGATAAACTTAAACATTATATCCAATAAACCTGATAGTTATATATGATGAACTTAAACTTTAAATCTAATAAATCTCATTATTATATGTGAAATATTAAAAAATGAAAATTATAAATATGAAAAATGAATAAAATTAAATTGTAGAATAATTAAATCATGGATCTGGCAGTAAAAGATAATGAATCTGCATGTGATATATGATGAATTCGAACATTATATATAATAAATTTGATAGTTATATGTGATGAATATAAACTTTAAATCTAACAAACTTGATAATTTAAAGTTTAATATGAATCTATAGTTTACAAATGATAAATCTACACCATATATTTGATAAATATATAAGTAATACTTAATGAACCTGTTATTTATATTGCTTTGACTTCTACTCAATCTAGGTAACAAAGATAATTTAGTATTGATTTATATTTATGAATCTGGCAATAAAAAATAATGAATCTGCATATGATATATGATGAATCTAAACTTTATATCTAATAAACCTGATAGATATATGTAATGAATCTAAACTTTAAATCTAATAAACCTCATAATTATATGTAAAATATTAAAGAATGAAAATTATAAATATGAGGAATGAATAAAATTAAATTATAGATTAATTAAATTATGAATATGACAGTAAAAGATAATGAATCTGCATGTGATAAATGATGAATATAATTGCTATATCTTATGAATTTGATAGTTACATGTGATGAATTTAAACTTTAAATCTAATAAACATGGTAAGTTTAAATTTTAATATGAATTTACTGTTTATAAATGATGAACCTATATTACATATTTGATAAATTTATAAGTAATACTTAGTAAATATATTGCTTATAAGTAGTGAACATGATTATTATATAAATTATATTTGATAGTGAATTTGCAATTAATTTGTTATTATTTAAAAAAAGATTTGATTTTTAAAAATTCATTATCATAAAAAAAATAAATATGATATTTATCTTTTTATTAAATTATCTTTAAAAATCATTTAAAAAAATTACTAAAAATGCTAAAATTTATAAATAAAAATTATGTTGCAAAATTATAAAATGAGAGTAAAGATAATTACGTTGAAAAATTATAAAAATTATAAAAAAATTCAACCATTAATGTAATTTTTTTTAATATTTGATATTAAACAGCAAAAAGAAAAAAAAATTGAAAAAGAAAAAAAAAGAGTAAATAAAAAAAAGGGAGAAAAAGAAAAGAATAAAAATGGAAAAAAAAAAAAAGAGAGTTTTATGCAGCTTAAACTTGAGACTTCTAGATTTCAAAGTTAATGTGTTTACTATTCATGCCAACCTATCATTTTAGTATTTTACTATGTGAATAATAGTTATCATATATCTTGGGTACATGATACTATATAGTATCTGGTGCATAATATAAATTGCCATTAATATGAGTGTGAAATAATAACTAATTAATTATAATAACTAATTACAAGTGTTTTTTGGCAAAAAAAAAAAACTAATTATAAATGTTAAGTAATAGATAATAATGAATTAATTTGTGATAAGTAATAGCTAAAAGTAAATATAAAATCCCAAAATCAATTGCTTTTGGCTGCTGGACCCTTTTTTTCTATTATCGGTCTCTCTTTTAATATATTTTTTAGTTGGTCTATATATAACAAAATTGATTCATATATATATATATATATATATTCTAATATTAACATTCAAGAATCAAAATTATTAAGAGGTAGTATTTAAATTTAATAAAAATTAATAATAATAATTGGCATATGTTAAGATATTTTAATAAAACATATAACAAACAAAACTGTGAAACTTTAAAATATTATTAATTATTTATTATCCTACTAATTTTCCTTAGGTCTATAAATTAATATAATGTATATATCATAATATAGTAAAAAAAGTTACATATTTCATATTTATACTTATATACACAATTATCCTTTATCTTTATTTTTTTAATTTCTTTGAAATTAAGTATGGAAATTTTATGTTCAAAATAATTTTTTTAAAAAAATAATTTTTAGATGACTCGATCCAACTCATAATCTGCAAATCAACTCGAATTTGATTTTTTTTGTCAACCCGACATATAAACTAACCGCTTGCAACCTAATATGATCCACCCATAGCTTGTCAAAAAAAGGCAACACCTAAAATGATTCAAACCCAAAATATCCAACTCTAACCCGCCCAATCTGACCCATTTGCCACATCTTTTCAAGTAAAGTTGTCACGTCGGCAATTTTTAAATTTCTATTTTTGAGTATATTAAGTCATTTCATCAATTTTTTTTTTCATGTGATTATATATATATATATATATATATTTTGTAGGTTTCAATTAAAATTCACATAGACTAATATAAAATTTTTATCTTTTTTTTTTAATTGGTTCATATATAACAACTTTGGCTCTCACACACACAGATATATATATATATATATATATATATATATATATATATATATATATATATATATATATATATATATATATATATATATATATATATATATATATATATATATATATATATATATATTAAAATTTAATAAAATAATAACGTCTATTAAAATATATTAAGAAAACATAAATTAAATAAAAAATATAATCAAAACTCCCATAAGGCTCAACTCATAACTAATACAACAATAAACTATTCACCTAAACTTAATTTAACTATAAGTGTATATATCACCTGAATAATTATTCAAATTCAATTTTCTCACTCTATGCTAAAAAAAAATACAACAATTTTTGTTTTCCGATCTATATAATTACATGTATTAGTAAAAATATGCTTTTATGAGAACTTATACTAGCTCCTCTAGTATATCTAAAAAAAAAAAAATGATATCTAAAATCTAAAATAGCAATATAATTCTAAAATAGCAATATAATATTATACAAATGGATCAATCACTTACTATAATATTAACATACACCTACCAAATTAACACATTATTCCCCTAAAGAACTTTGCAAAATTGACTCATAGCAAGCTAATAGCTAACAAAGCAATTAAACTATTTAATTAGTTAAAAATCAATTTTCCCTTTCTTTCTTTAGTATAAGTGTAATATTCAAGGATTTCATGGCTCATTTTAGCCCTAATGATATTATAAAATAAGATCTTTAAATGTTAGCATAATATGGAAATAAAAGAGAATCAGTTAAGAACCTTGCAATACCATTTGAAATATTTATCTAATTTATGATTTTATTATGACTAATTGTGCTTTAATAAATTAAATATAGTTCATATAATAACTAATAATGTATATAAAGAAGTTAGAGAATACAAATTTAAAAGAAAGTTAAAAGAAAAATTTTTAAGTTTGTTAATAGGCTATGGGCTTGTTAATGAGCCTTTGGTCATCAAAGCCCAAGCCCAATAATAGTGGGCTGGGCCATAAGCCCATAATTGAAGTAACATCAAACTTATAAATTAGAATAATTAGCCTAAAACCAAAAATTGGACATTAGGGATGGAGCTACCAAATTTAACTTATAGCCGCCAAAGTTAACCCAGGTTAAATCTTTAACCAAGTTGAACTTTTAATTTTCCTACAAAGGTGACTAGATACATCCTTTTAGTATTTTAAAGCCTTATGATGAACATCTCTTAGTTTGATGAAATCTTAGCCATCCAAATGAAGTAGATCGTAGCCATCCATTAAAATCAAATCTTAGGCATTGGATTAAACTTAATCAAATCTTTACCATCCAACCCATCATATATACATGTTAATTCATTTTATGTACATCATTTACAAATCTCTACATCAAAAAGCTTCACATTACCTGAAGGAAATTTTCTCTACACCAACATCAACAAGAGTCTTAGCAAACCAAAAATTTCCCAAGGTGAGAAATTATGTTCATTCCTTCCTCTCTGTGTTCTAAGTATGATTTTAGCATTTTAGTAGTACAAAATTTCTCGTACACTATATACATAAATTTTAGCCATATAAGGGTGTTTATCCAAGATGTAGTTTTGATGTTCTTAGTTGAAATAAGGAGATTTTAGTAGCAAAATTAGAGGATTAATGTGAAAATAGGTAAAGGAAGCATAAAAAAATACCTAGGTGTTACTAAGGGGGAATTTGGCCAACATGAGAAATAGTTAAGGAAGTGCTCTAAATTCTAACTGAAAGCATCTAAGATTATTTTAGATGGAGAACAATGCTGTGAAGGTGTCAAAATGAATTTTGGAAACTTGGTTCAAGATTTTAAAATTTTAGTGACATAGACTCAATCAAAAGGAGAACTTAGTGTTCTAATATTTGATTTGGACAATTGAACAATCATATAAATTCTTTGTTATGTTAATTTCATATTTATATAATTAATTTGAAGATTTGATGAAGAATTATAGGTTTCCCCAAATTTACCCTAAGTGGGGCAAGTTAAGGTTTCTATGATTCAAAGTGAATTAATTCAAAATAATTAGTGAGGATTGATTGTATAAGTGTAAATTTGATGAACTTATGATTAATTTAAGATTTGGAAGGAAAATTGATGGTTTTCCCTAAATTCTAGGGTTTATAGATCAATTTGGGAATTATGAGATTTAAACTTCAATTCATGAAATTGAATAAGGAATTTAGCTTGGAAATGATTAGAAATAAAAATAAGTATAAGTATAAATATGACATTATTGATACACCTCCACTGTGAGTTGAAATAATAATAAAATAAGTATAAGATAGATAAGTTATAATTAGTAACATCATTAGTTACTAATTGATATGTAATTAAAATGATATGGGTGTAGAACCTCAAGGCAAGGGCAAGAAAATTGCTTAAGATCATGAAGAACACTAAATTAATCAAGAGTGAATACTAATAGGAGCAAAGGAGTTCAAAGTGAGTATTTAATAATATGATGTAATTGTGCAATATTGTTTGTAAACCTTTACTTGAATTACCATCCTTTGACATGTACCTTGAAGTGACATCGAAAATGTGGTTGCCCATTGATTGTTGAGTCTTTGGAAATTCATATCCTTTTTATATGATATTTGACTATGATGAGTCTCCTACATTGGTTCTATGTTGTGCCCAATGATGAGAATGATTGATATGCCAAACTATTTTCCATTGAATTCCTAATATAGAACTTGTACGTGTCTTTCGGATACCCCTAATTAAGTAAAAATCCTCTTTGGTGTGAGGAAATACATCAGAATTTGTGCACTTGGTATAAGCCAGTGGGTAAGATAAGAGTACCTAACCTCTGTTAGGGAGAAACGCCTAACTGCAAGGCTTGATTAGTCTTGCGTAGTATGATGCATTGACCTACATGGGAAGCTTTCTGTTTGCCCTTATGCACCAAGAAGGGGGGTTGAATTAGTGGGAAATTAAAACTTAGATAGAAAGAGATAGGGAATGAGAATGAACACAAACAATTTTATAGTGGTTTAGGTATTAACGAACCCTACGTCCACTCCGCAATCTCAATTGGGTATTCTACTACTAGATGATGCTCACAAGGAGTTTCAAACTCACTCCAAACTTATAATTTGTTTTCAATGGCTCACACACAAACCTTACAAGAGTTTTCCTTAGGCTCACACTTAAACCTATACAAGAGTTTTCTAATGGCTCACTCTCAACCCAACAATATGTGTTTTCAAGGCTAACACTCAACTCTTTGAGCTATCAATACTCTTACAACAACCAAATGATAACAATTAAGAAGTAAAGGCTTTGAGAATTAAAATTGCAAGAGTTTGGCTTAAATGAAAGTTATTGGATCATTATGAGGGTCTTTAGAGGGGGGTATTTATAGTTTCTTCCCTCCAAATTCACATTACAAAGATATACCAAAAAGGATCCTCACAACAGCCACAATATCATGCATTAAATGCACTGTCAGAGCTGGATCATGGTCGCTAAGCCTTTTTTGCAGTTGCGACTATAATTTAGCGGTCGTGATCTTTATAATCCACAATGGCTAGATCACATGTGGCATCTTCTCGTTGGTTCTTCAACTATTCGTTGCAAGCTTGGATCTTAGTATGAATATCATGGTCGTGACTACCAATTCACGGTCGCAAATCCAGGATCGCGCCTTTGGTCATGATTGCAATTGAAGTCATGATTTGCTCCAAGTGAAATTGATCAAATTGGCTCCTTAAGTTTCTTGGTCGCGATTACATGGTCGCGGCCGCGATTTCATGGTCGCGGTCATGATTCCATCATCTTGGTCGCGACTCAGAGGTATTCCAATATACTTTGAAAGATTTTGATTTCCTTTCAATTTCAATCAATAATTATTATATATCCTGCAAAACAAACACTTGAACAAACATTAGATAACTTTCAATTTGATTGACAAGATCAAAATAGAGATTGACTAAGTTTTGAAATAACTTAGGTCAACACATTCCACTTCTAAGACATTATTATTTTTGCTAATGTGTTCAAAAACTAAAATGTCCAATTTTGATTAACATCACTCCATTGCTATATTGAACCTGTCCAAGTGATATCTTATATTGCCTTCATATTATGTTATATTATTATATACTCACCGAGTTTGTCTCATTCCATAGTTGTTTAAAATTTTTCAGGTTAGGGTGACTCATCAGCAAGGTAAATTCCAAGCTATACTTCTCTGCTTAGGAATCGCTCTACTAAATTGCCATGTTTTAAGTGTTGCATATGTTACTTTGAGGATAATCAATCTAGAGCTCCATAGTGTTTGAAGGGTTAAAACTAAATGTACTAAATTAAAAAGTATTCTAAGTTAATGGTAATACTTGTTATTTATATAATTATAGTAGTAAGTTATGAGGCCTCGCCAAAGCATCGGTTTAATATGCTAAAGGAATCAAGATGCTTATTTGGGAAAAAACTCATGGGGAAGCCTTTGGTCTTATCTTTGATAGATTTGGAAATTATTTCTTAGAGTCGCTACCTTAATTTATTTTTATTTGGGAAAATATAAGGAAAAAACTCATATTGACTCTAATATTACCCAAAGGAAAAGATCACTAGCCTCGAAATCAAAAAGGATTCGGAGACTAGGTTTTTGGCTTATTTTAATGAGATAAGTTTGGCCAATTAATATAAGAGTGTCTTAAAATATATTTCATAAATAATCTAAGATGCATGAATAATTTATAATATGCACGATCATTCAACTCATCCATTCAACAATAAAGTAAATATACAAGTAAAGTTCAAAAGAAAGTTAACATTACAATAAAATTCCCAAAATTAGGGGATAACTCCTTTAGCCTTTATGGGTTCTAGGGAAGTCACACATTCCCTAAACTAAGCCTAATAACAAAGCAAAAATAAAATAAAATAAAAGCAAGTGAATAAGTTGATAGGGGAGAGAGTTGGTTAGTTTAATTGGATTCGATGCTTGAACCAAGCATGATTGCATATCCCTTTGAATGGAAATCAGAACCCATGCAGTTCTCCCTTCTTGAGAAGGGGTTAGTCTAGCCTAGCCATTAGTTTAGCCTAGCCATTTTATCATGTTTTGATTGATTGATTAAAAGAGGGTTGAGTTGATTGATTTAACTAATTGATTACTAAGTGGAATTAATTAAGTCAGATTCTAATTAACTACCTTAGCAAATCAAGAATTAGGCAAGAAGCCTTAGAACACAAATCCCAAGGAGGAAAATAATATATAAAATAAAGAAAAGGGAAAGAAACTTACCTTGGACAGTGGCCAATGACTAGCCTTAGGTAGTGTGGCAGCTTGCAGCTTGCCATGATGGTAGGTGGCGGCTAGCCTCGGATTGTACAGCAGCTTGTCTTAGATGGTGGGTGGCGGCTAGCTTTAGATTATGGACATGAGCCTTGGGCAATGCAATTGCCTCGAATAGGTGGGCAGAAAGTCTTTGACTTGTTGGGTAGGAATCAAGGAGAAACTCCCTAACTCGCTTTGCAAAGTAAGGAGCAAATGTAAAGCGAAAGAAAAGAAAAGCTTTAGAACTTGCATGGTTTGCTTGATGGAAAAGCTTTCAAGTTCCTAAAGTTGATGCCTTTAAGTGTGGAGAGGCCCTCTATATATAGGAAGAAGATTAGAGGAGGAAAACACTGAAGTTTTGATATGGGATTACGCCAAAAGCAGGAAAAATTGCACGAGCTGCCACACAAACCTTTATGGTCTATGCGGCAATGCCACATAATGCTTTGTAGTTATTGCATATGACTGTATGGCACTGCAAAAAGCTTTGGCTTGTGTAGCAACCAGCCTAATTTTGGCCTATTTCGCCCGTTCTTGCTCATTTCATATTTGTTTTTCATTTTTCTAATTGCATTGTATTCGTTACTTAGTCCCGGATGATTTGAAGGGGTTCAAATGTCAAAAAGATATGTTTTGGGTTTTCCAATTTTCCCATTTTGAGAGTTTATGGCTTTTAGAGGTTTATTTATTGAGCCTAAATACTTCTAAGGTTCAAACGCATGCTGGAGGGTGCAAAATTAAGGATTCACAGCTGTCCCCTCATCATAATTATCTTTGTTTGAAATGCGATTTTGATGATAATGAACCTGAGGATGAGAGATGGTAAAAGGAACCAAATTAATGTCTAGGTTAGAGTTTAGACATTTGGGTAAAAGATGTGGTTTTAAAGGAAGATGTCTTTAGTATATTTAAGAGATTTGGCGGCTAGTAGCATTTTATAGTTATCCTTTTTGGTAGGAGCTAAAAATGATGTTCCTACCTGGTATGAATGATGATCTTGTTTGGTAGTAAAGAAGGTGACCCTATCTAGTAGAAATTGACAAAATGGTGATCTTGTTTAATAGGAATGACTATTTTGTTTGGTAGGAAAGTGACCCTATTTGGTAGGAATCAACATAGTAGTGATTATGTATGGTAGGAATGAAAAGTGATAATCCTGTCTGGTAGGATCGAAAAGATGACCATCTTGTTTAGTAAGAATAGTAAAGATAATTGTCCTGTCTAGTAGGAACAACAAAAGTAGTGGTCCTTTCTAGTAGGAATGAAAAGTGATGATATTGTCTGGTAAGATAAAAAAGATGACTATCTTGTTTAGTAGGAATGGTAAAGATAATTATCCTATCTAGTAGGAATAGTAAAAGTAGTGGTCCTTTCTGGTAGGAATGAAAAGCGATGATCCTATTTGGTAGGATTAAAAAGACGACCATCCTGTCTGGTAAGAATGGTAAACATAACTATCCTGTCTGGTAGGAATAATTAAAATAGTGGTCATTTCTGGTAAGAATGAAAAGTGATGATCCTGTTTGGTAGGATTAAAAAAATGAGCATCCTCTCTTGTAGGAATGGTAAAGATAAGTGTCTTGTATGGTAGGAATAATAAAGGTAATAGTCCTTTCTAGTAGGAATGAAAAGTAATGATTTTGTCTTATAGGATTAAAAAGATGACCATCCTATTTGGTAGGAATGGTAAAGATAACTGTCCTATTTGATAAGAATAGTAAAAGTAATGCTCCTTTCTGGTAGGAATGAAATGTAATCTGTTTTGATTCAGAAGTTTGACTTACAACCTATTTTAGTGTGAAATGCATCTGACTATGCAATGATTGGATACTTTGAACTTGTGAAGGGTCAGTTTGGTAGGAGATTACTGAGCTTTTGGGAGAAAGATGCCCCCACTTTAAAAGGTAATTTGGTTATTTGATCTTTGGTTGATCAACTAGCTAGAGATGAAAAGGGCATATTAGGTAGAAGGTTGGTTAGTCACTGGCTATTAGTTTGGCCTAAGAAGGGGTTATTCTAAGAGGTCAAACAAGGTGTGCTCTTAGAAAAGATTGGGTTGTTCAGTTTAAAAGACTGAGATAGGTCTGACTTTGGAGAAGATTTGTTTTGAGGTTGGATTAGAGAGCTCCATCAGAAGGGTTAAGTCTTTGGAGATGATTAGGTTGGGAGGATTGGGGAAGGTCAATTTATGGGGCTTGTCCTCAGAGAAGTTCATATGGAAGACTTAGTTAGGTCTGGCACTTGGATCGGTTAGGTTATGACTTTTGGGGAGTTCATTTGGAAGGCTCAGTTATGTTTTGCCTTAGGCTTGGTCAAGTTTAGAAGGCTCAGTTAGGTTATGACCTTTGGGGAGTTCATTTAAAAGGCTCTGTTAGATTTTTTCTTAGGACTAGGCTAGGATGCTAGACTTTGTAAGAGGTCAAATAGGAAGGCTATGTTTAGCTTAGAGGATAGGTTAGGCTAGGAAACCAGCTTAGGACGACTCGATCAGATTTTTTCTCGGGATGTTAGATTTTGTAAGATGTTAATTAGGAGGCTAAGTCTGGCTTTGAGGAAAGGTCAGGCTAGGAAGCTAACTTGGAAAGGTTCGGTTAGGTGTTGGCTTTAGGGTTGATTATGGGTTCATGATTAAGGCCTTCAGGAGTGGGCTTTATAGTGAGGCTTCTTGGTTTGGGTTTTAAGGTGAAGGATTGAAGGCTTGAATGCTTTTGGTTAAAAGGCTTTCAGGTTTTAAGGATAGTTTGTCAGCTTAAGATATTCTACAAGGGTGCTTTGGACCTTTTTAAAAGATGGTTGACTTTATCTCAACTATGTTATTATAGGTTTTAGTCATAAGGATACAAAAAGCTCATGGATAAGGGTTTGCCCTTTGACATGGTTGCATTAGTCTAAGAGGATTAAGTTGAGAAAGGTTTGTAGGCCTTAAGAGACTTTGATCTTAGGGATCATGTGTTTTGCTAAGGAGGCTTAACCTTTCAAGGATAACAAGATGTTTGCCAAAGAGGCATGGGATGGGCTTTGACTGGTTTGAGCCCTACTTAATCATTACGAGACATGACTTGATTTTAGTTGTAATACCTAAGATTTCCCTAACCTATTAGAGTTAGAGATGGTGACACTATAATGTTCATCTACTATACCATTCAAGGCCTTTCTAACATATTAAAAATTATAAGAATACCATAAGAAGAAATTTTAAATGAATAATGTGACAATGAGTAAATAATGTAATTAATTTCGATAAGCACTTTTATGATAAAATGAAAGTCAAACTGAGTTTGACTAAATGTGACTATGTTAATAATTTATTTGAAATGTGAATCTAAAGTACTAGTAAATGGGCATTAGCATCTCCTAAGTCATTGGGAGATAATAATAGTGACATGAGAAGTTGATTTCAATTAAAATTACAATGGTACAATAGAAGTCAAATTTAGTTTGACCTAGTAAGCTTACATGATGTGCATACCAGAATAATGCTATTGAAGGGCTAGTAAATGTGCATTAATGTGTACATAATTTATCTAGCAATGTTTAGAGTATGTAGAGATGTTAAAAGGTAGAGATATGTATACTAAAGTGAAAGAAATGAAATGGAAAATCTATTAAGTTACTAAGTTTGAAATGTGTATATATGGGCTTGTTAATGGGCTTTTGAACACCAAAGGCTTAAGCCCACTTGGATGGCCCACCCATTAGGCCTATGGTTGGATGAACATATATTTAACTAGAGTTAAGAATGGTTAACCAAGGTTAAGTTTAATATTGGAAAAGCTAGTCATTAATTTTGACTGGGAAGCCACTAGTTTTGACTATGTCAATTCCTTTCCCAGCTTGAATTCTCACTTCATTCACACCAAAGTCTACATTCATTTTTACTCTTTCCAAACTATATGATGAACATCATCAACCTAGATGAGATCCTAGCCATTCATTTGATTAAATCATAGCCATCCATTGTGATTAAGTTATAGTTACTGGATTATAGATGATTAAATCCTCACCATTCAACTTTCATATATAAGTAATATGATGAGCATAATTCCTTTATTTTTGCAAAACCTATTACAAAAACATATATGTGAACCCTCATTGTATCACCTCTAAAATTAATTCTGAACCCATCGATACTGACCGAGATAATTTTTTGGCATAATCAGACGCCTTTTTTACCCTGATCAGACCTCCTATACCAGACAGTAATTTTTTCAAAATTGACCTAATTTTCTCCCTAACTGACTATTAAAATTTTCTAAAATTAATTTTAAGCCTAACGACACTAACTGATAATTTTTCTAAGCTGTACAACTCCCAAAAACTGATCCAAAAGTTCTAAAACCTGGCTAAGCAAAAAAGTAAAATCCAGCTAGCATGCCCATTGAGGCACCAGCCTGGGTGGCGCTGTCGACCATTTCGGTGGCGCCCTGCCTGAGTCGCCGGTGCTGCCGTTGGTATGGGCCTCATCTCCCTGCCTGTAGTTCTCAAAATACCCCCTACCTGTTTATCCAGCCCTTTCTAGCCCTACCTCTCATGGTCTTTTCACATTTTCACTACCTAAACTACCCTCACCTCCCTTTCCTATAAATTAGCCCTCCATCTTTTATTTCAAAACACACCAAGGTTGATATTGATATTATGTATCAACTTTCTTTCTTCTTCTCCCTCCATCCACTCTCTAATTAATTAATTTCCTCACCCAAGCTAAGTTAATTAATCATTTTAATTAACTAAAAATCTTTTTTTTTTTTTGAAATCACTCACAAGTTAATTAATTACCCTTTTTTTTAAAAATTAAATAAAAAATCTCTTTTTACTCATCTACTATTTTGATTAATTAATTAAATGTTTTAATTAATTAATTCACTCACCAGTCATTTTCCTTAATTAATCCACTTGACCAGTCCAATAAAATGCAAATTCGATATGGTAAAACACTTTTTCTATCTCCTTCATCAAAATCCAAGGTATTTTCAATTCATTCTCCAAATTAAAAATCATTTTAATCAATCCGTAAACCCCTCCACTTAATCGTGGAACGAACTACATGAGTATTAATCCCTATTCAAACGGGATATATAGGCATGTTTGAAATTTAAATCCGAATTTCAAATCCAATTTTTTAAATTAAACTTATTTTCCATTTTTCTTAAATGTAATTAAATATTTTTTTTATGATATTTGTAAGGGAATATGTGGTCTTTCTAGAATCCCAAAGGGCTAGAGAAAGCATCTCATTTTTTATCAATGTAATTATCTCAATTGAAATCAAAGAGCGATCATGTGGTTCCCTAAATCTTTAAGGATTAGGGGGAACACTCTCCTTGAGTTGTAAATGTTTATTGTTTCATCAATTTTCATGCATTCACATTATGCCATATTCATGCATTTTATCTATAATTATCATCTTATAAATGTCATTCATGAAATTAATTTTTCCAAAGTCAAATTAAACTTAAGAGCTAAATTTAGATAATTTCAAACTAAAAACCTAGTCCCCAAACTCAACTTGGTTCGAGGCTAGTGATTTTATCCATGGGCAAATTAAAGTTAAAAATTAATTAATTGGAGTCAATTTGCATTTTTTCCTTAATATTTTTCTAACTAAATAAAAATTAAGACGGCGACTCTTAAAATCATTTTCAAAATCAATCAAATCCAAATCCGAGGGTTCCATCATGAGTCTAAACCCGAAATGAGCATCCTGGTTCCCTCTAGCAAACTAAGCCAATGCTCGGGCGAGACCTCACAGCTAGCGACTCCACTAGAGATTGGTTGCCACCTTTTTTAAAAATAAAAAGAAAACAAGAGGATTGCTATTTGGTTAATTAAAATAAAAGGAAAATAAGAGGATTACTATTTGGTTAAGGAAAAATTTTTCCAAAATAATCTCCATTTGGCTCATTAAGTGTACTTTGACTTTCATGCATCACTTTGCATAGTAAAGGCTCATTGTCTAACCTTAACTTTAGGAAACTTTTGGATGACAAGTAGCATTGGCTCGACAACTCTCTTTGAGCATGTTGGAGATAGCGAAAGCATTCCATCTTGCGATGAATCCCTAATCATTTTGTTGGTGTAATGAGCAATTAGTATTATTAGACCCACCTGAGGCTCTTTGCCTCACATGTGGTTATGTATATTGATGCTCTAGTGGGACGGGGACCCTTATATCAAACAACCCTTCACCTTTGTGTATATAGTCTCCCTAGCCTTTGATTACTCTTGCATGTTTATGAAACCATTTTCTGCATGTATCACGTCATGATCATGCATACATAACATGGAAAATCGATAAGGTAAAACATGTCAAAGACCCAAATTAGTGGTCCGTTACCCCAAAATATCTCACACACTCACCCTGTTAACTTGTAAACCTAATGACCAACCCTGTGGAGGGAATCCTTTTCCCAATGCACCTTTACATTTATGCCTTTTTTCGTTCATAATTCTATTTTCTTACCCGATTTTCTGTCTGTTTTCTATTTCAAGGTACCAATGGCAAATACCTCCGGCCCCTTTGACTATGATGCAACGAACACCCTCTTCACTAATCTCTTTAAGAAACAAGAGGAAACTTTTTAAACTGCACTCACCATTGTCCTCAAAACCCAGGCCAATGCCTTCACCAACACTCTCAATGCTCAGTCTGCCACTTTCACTAATGCTCTCAATTACCAACACTAATCAATCATTAATAAGGTCAAAGAAATGATTAATGCAACCATCGCTCCTCATCCTGCTCAACCTACTTCCACCCAAGTTGGGTCAGCCATGCCCCCACTTTCACTACCCTATTATCGATCTCATCAATAAGGGGAAAGCACCCGAAACAACCACCTCTCCTCCTTTGGATATGAATGCCACTGCTCCTACTTCCACTACAAATCCTTTTCAAAGTGGGGATTTCTCTAGCTTTCCCAAAGCCAAAAGACTAATGGAGAAGTTTGAAACCTTAGAATGATCCATCAAGAATATCAAAAGGCATGAGGACATGATAGATGTCGACTCCCTTGCTCTCTTTCCAAATGCCAAGGTTCCGCCCAAATTCAAAATGCCTGTGATGGACAAGTTTAATGGCACCACTTGCCCCAAGACCCACCTTAAGATGTACGTGGGTGCTATGAAACCCTTTGGTGTGGATGATGAGCTCCTTGCTCAATTATTCCAATAATCATTGACTGGAGCTGCTGTTAAGTGGTTATTAGATTTGGACCAAAATCATAAGAAAACTTGGGATGACATCCTGCAATGCTTTTGTCAAGTAATACCATTATAATATTGAGGTAGATGTCACTCGACAAGATCTAGAAACCACTAAACAAAGCCAAAGAGAATCCTTCATTGCATTCCTTACAAGGTGGAGGGCAAAAGTCAGCACAAATGGTGAACCGTCCATCTAAGGAAGAACAAATTAACATCATTGTGAAGAATCTCCTCCCCCAGTACCAAGTTCACTTGCAAACCCAGTATCTCCCAGACTTTAAGGCTTTTATTGCTACAACCTCTAAAATTAAGGATTTGATTCAATATGGTCAAATCAAGGATGAATCCTCGAGTTTGAGATACTACAAGAACACCAATTTCATCTCTAACACTACTCATTCTGCACCTCAAAAGGGAGGAGAGATTAATACTATTTCTTACCATCAACCCATGAGATTGGAAAGAAGAAGTTTTTCTGAATTGGGAATGCCTTTGAGCACGGTCTATAAAAAAGCCTTGGAAGCCCATCTCATCAAACCCTTAGAGCCAAGACCACTCCCAAATCCTTTGCTTAAGAACTATAATGCCAACGAGTGATGCGATTATCACCAAGCGCC
Source organism: Reutealis trisperma (assembly GCA_947687605.1). Taxonomy (NCBI): domain Eukaryota; kingdom Viridiplantae; phylum Streptophyta; class Magnoliopsida; order Malpighiales; family Euphorbiaceae; genus Reutealis; species Reutealis trisperma. Next base: position 41,932 of record CANTUT010001755.1, on the reverse strand, counting down.
TGGGCATAAAATGAATGCTTGTAAGGCTCTAAGGCATCGAATCTAGGACCTAATAGATAGTAGGGATATCATTGCACCAAGAGCTAAACCTAACATCACCAGAAATCCTTTGCCTAACCACCAGGCAAATGTCAACTTTATTTCTTCTAATGAACCGGGATTTGATTCTCTTTCCCTCATCTACCTTACTTCAAGTTATTGTCGCGTACTTGATCTAAATGACTTTGTCACAAAAGTCGATGCAATTACTCAGAGTGGAAGAGTCCTCCCACCACCTCCATAACCCACAGATTCAAATCCAGTAAGTCATGCCATCCCTCTTCCAGTTGAAAAATTAAAACCCCATAATGAACTAGAGGAGGACCTCATTCTTAAGTAATTGAAGAAAACCCAAGCAAACATATTGATATAGAGCCTCATCCAGTCCTTTTACCCTCATCACTAAGCTCTTTGCAAGGCTTTGAATCAATGTCAAGCTCCTATCGACATCTCACCTGAGACCCTCATGGCATCTTTAACTAACATTGCCAAGTCCATGACCATTTCTTTTGATGATCATGATATCCTTTATGCAGAAGAAAGCCACAACCATGCTCTCTACATCACAGTGATGACCCGAGGCAAAACTGTGCCTATGGTATTAGTGGATAATGGGTCTGCTCTGAATGTATGTCCACTAAAGGTGGCTAACTGCCTAGGATTAGAGGCTTCATATTTCATTCTGTTGGACTAAGTGGTAAGAGCATATGACAACACCAAGAGAGAAGTTTTGGGAGTGGCAAACCTTGATGTCATAGTTGGACCAAAGACAATGCCAATCCCATTTCAAGTGATTGATGTCTCAGCCTATTTTAATCTCCTACTTGGTAGACAATGGATCTACCAAGTGAAAGCAGTTCCTTCCTCCTCACACCAAAAGTTGAAAATTTCCCCATTGTACAAATATCATACCTGTCCAAGCTGATGTACATAGGAAGAGTGACATTCCAAGATCTGTGCCAATCTAAGAAATGAAGCCTGAACCATCTGCCATTCCTCTGTCTAGCTTTTCATTTGATACCATCTAGTTCATTTAAGGGGAAGGTAAAGAGTTTGTTCCTTTCGACTTTAATCCATATAGTAATGTGGCAATAGCTAATATGATGAAGAAAATGGATTATTTTCCAGGTTGGGGACTTAGAAGAAACTAATAAGGGATCACCCACTTTCCTGAGTATCCCACTGCCACTCCTTCCTTCGATCTTAGCTATGTGCCCGAACCTGAAGATATTGCAAAATTAGAGGAAAAAGCCAAATTGAGAGTTGAGGCCAAAAGGTGAGGTGAGACTTATGATTGGCCTATGCGCCCTTATTTCAAAACTCTTAATGGGTATTTTGTGAAAGAGGTAGAAGATTTCCCTTACTGTGGCTTTCCAGAACCATGGTTCTATCCCATTTCTAAGAAACTGATCCCTGGTTTTGAAATCTTTTTTGATATCAGGCTCAACCTAGAGGAGTGTGAGCCTATCTATCAATTGGAGGAGGATTGAGAAGCAAGCATGGAGCCTTCTCTTTTTGAGACCATCCACATGATTACGAACCACTAAGAACTTGATCCCACCATGCTTATTCAACCATCCTAAGTACCACTGAATAACTGGTATTTCGAGAAGAGCACCGGTCCTGTTATATCTTTATTCGAGTCTTCTGAGTTAGAGTCAGAGTCTGAATCCCTTGAGTTTGAATGTGAATCTATGGAGACCTTTTAATCTTTTTTGTCCGATTTCATAACCCATCTCCCAAGCTTGTCCTTTCAAAATGATGTAACCCATGATGATGGGACCTTTGTTTTTAATAAAGTGAACAAGTTTTCTGCTTACTTTATTGACTATCTATGCTTTACTTCATCTTACTGATCATTAAATGAGAAATCTGCAAAAGAAAATAAAAAAGAAATAAAAAATGAAAAAGGCAAAGAACCAATCAATTATGGCATAGAGGAGAATCCTAAAATTATATACATTGCATTTGCATATTCTGACACACAGGCATTAGTTGAAAAATTCATGAGTTCATGGATTATTTTGCATGGGAGCCCAAGGACATGGTAGGGGTAGATCTGAGCATAGCAGTTCATAAGATCCTGACTTACGAGTATATGAAGCTTGTAAAGCAGAAGCTGAGAAGAATAAAGGCAGAATGGTTCTTGAAGATCAAAGAGAAGGTTACCAAGTTGCTAGATAATGGATTTATCGAACCCATCACTTACCCCTCATGGTTGGCCAACATAGTGCCTATTCCTAAGAAGGATGGAAAGGTTTAGATGTGTGTTAATTATAGGGACTTTAACAAAGCTTGCCCAAAGGATGATTTTCCTTTATCTCATATCAATTTACTTATGGACCGCATGGCTGGTGTATCAGTGGTGTCCTTGACCGATCTCTATGTAAGCTACAATCAAATCCAAGTCTATACTCCTAATAAGGAAAAGACATCATTTGTGATAGAATGGGGCACCTATTACTATTAGGTAATGCCTTTTGGTTTCAAAAATGCTGGCGCAACTTATCAAAGAATAGCCACTACTATATTCCACCTCATGATGCACAAGGATGTTGAGGTATATGTGGATGACATAGTCATAAATTCTAAATCTCTTGAAGATCATTTCAAAGCTCTGGACTGATTCTTCACTAGGCTCAGATAGTACAACTTCAAGTTAAACCAAGCTAAGTGCCTTTTCGGTGCCTCTTCAGGTGTATTTCTAGGGCACCTAGTAAGCCAAAGAGGTATATAGGTAGATCCAGCTAAGTCTAAGACAATCATAGAAATGCTTCCCCTAAAACTGAAAAGGAGATTAGAGGTTTCCTAGGTCACCTACAGTATATCAGCCTTTTCATTACACAACTGACAGATACCTGTGGGTCAATTTTCAAACTGCTAAGGAAAGGAGCCTTTAAGTAGTGGAATCAAGAATGCCAAAAGCCTTTGATAAAATCAAGGACTACCTCCTAAACCTGCCAATATTACAACCTCTTATGCTGGGTTAGCCATTGTTACTCTACTTATCGGTAACATCAGAAGATAGATGCAATGCTCGCTCAGAATGCTCTAGATTCACATAAAGAGAATGCCATTTACTACTTGAGTAAACGTATGCTAGCTCATGAGCTTAAATATAACCAAATTGAGCAATTATGCCTAGCTTTAGTCTGGGTATGCCATAAGCTCCAACACAACCTATGTTCATACATGACTCATGTGCCAGCTGACAGGAACCCTTTGAAATTCCTTTTGGAGAGGCCAATTCTTAACAGTAAGATGGCATAATGGATGGCAATTCTTGCAGCATTTGATCTAAAATATGTCCCGAGAAAAGCAATTAAAGGAAGCATTATTGCTGACTAGCTAGCTATTGCCCCTGTGGGAGAAAAGATATTTGAGCCTGAATTTCCTAATGAGGATATCTTGATTATAGATCCTAAAGAATGGAAGCTATTCTTTGATGGTGCCTCCAATAGTAAAAGCTATGGAGCTGGCATAGTTTTGGTTACCCCTAAAGAAGATCATTTGCCTATAGCGATCAAGCTAGCATTCGAGGTAACCAGTAATGAAGTAGAATATGAGGCATGTATAACTGGTCTAGAATATGAGGTAACCATTAACATGAGAATAGATTACCTAGAGGTTTACGGCTATTCTAACCTCATTATTTCCCAAGCCCTTGGTAAGTGGAAAATTAGAGAAGAGCATTTGGTTCCTTATCATCAATGCTTGAATGACCTAGCGAAGAATTTTTATGAACTCTCCTTTCACTACTTTGCCAAGGATAAAGAATCAATTCACCAATGCTCTAGGCACCTTAGCCTTAATGATCGACATGAGTGATAATGAGACATATAGGCTTGTTGTCATCGAAGTAAAATGACAATCTGGATATTATACCATGTGCATGAATCTCCAATTGGCTGATGGTAAGCCCTAGTATTGAGACATCCTCAATTGCATCCAGAATGGTAAGTATCCGAAGGGGCCTCGAAAGCAGACCGGAGAACCCTAAGGTAGCTATATGTCGGTTTTATACCTAATGGTTATGTGTTATATAGGAGAGCCTGGGACAACATTCACCTACAATGTGTGACTAAAGAAGAAGCCCAACAAATTATGGAATAGGTCTATGGAGGAGAGGAAGGCCCACATATGAATAGTGTAGCTTTGGCACAAAAGATAGTGAATCTGGGCTATTTTTGGCTACCTATGAACAAGGATTGTGCAAAATATGCGCAGAAATATCACAAATGTCAAGTCTTTGCCAAGCTCCAACATTGGCCCCCTGTTCCTCTAAATCCAATAGCAACACCATGACCTTTATTAACTCTAACTCTAGGTGTGTTTAAAATGAGGAAATGGAAGGGCTATTTATAGGAAAATGAGGTGAGGGTGATTTGGGAAGTGAAAATGTGAAAAGATGAAAATGATAGGGCTAAAAAATATTAAAAAATGAAAAATAAGGGTGATTTGGTTAATTTGACAGCGAGGATTAGTATCGCTAAGATGTGGATCTACGTCGCCGAGCCGTATCAGCTCACTTTTCCAGGAGCTTCTTCGGTTCGCTTTTGAAACTTTCAGCTCAGTTTTTGAGAGTTACAAAGTTTAAAAAAATTGTTGGTCAGTGTCGTTAGACTCAAAATTAATTTTAGAACATTTTAACAGTCAGTCTGAGAGAAAATTGTTGTGCAGTTTTGGCACGTGCACAGGTCGAGAACAAGTAATATAGTATTTTTTTGAGTAGAGTGTCGATCCCACGAGGAAGGAGTTGTCAAGTACCAATTGATTACCTATGATTTCTTTACATTCTCTAGATTGGATTATTTTTGCTAGAATTAATGATTAAATTTCTCTAAATTATATGATGTTCTCTCTCAAGATACAACATGTGTGCTCATATTAACCTTATGTCTACTCTTGTGATCGTAAGCAATTAACACAAACCCATTAAGTTTTATGGAAATTCTTTTAACAATCACACATGAGTATTCTTATCTCTAAGCAATACATTCCTTAGGTCAATTATCCTAATGAACTAGTATTATATTTTCACTCTCACTACTTCACACAATATCTTAAATCATGCAATTAATGGCCAGTTAATTACAAGCATTAAGTTCTAAGATAAAAGATTAATTCCAACAATCAAACCCAATTAATTAAATATAAATAATCATACGCAAATCAAAAGATTACATCTAAATCCTAGAAAAATGAGCTTACCTACTCATAATTAAAAAGGAAAAAATAATTAAATTAATAATAAACATAATAACAACTTAAAATTAAATTCAAGAGTAAAGTTTAGAAAGAACTCATTTTGGGATGCAATCTTTGATGAACATGAGCTCCAAAACTTCTCTTGATAAAAATAACATAAACAAAGAAGAAAACATGAGCTCCAAGCATGCAATCTATTTTTTTCTCTCTAAATATTTTTTTGATGGATTTCTTGATGCTATTTTCCTTTGTCAAGTATGGTATTTATAGGCATGCTTGGTAGAAGAATTCAGGTTCCATTTAAATTCTTAGATCAAAAATTCAACATTGATGGTTAGGTTGGCCACCAACCATTGAATTTTTACATCAAAAATTCAACATTTTAATTGGCCACCAACCTTTGAATTCTTGCATTAATATTTAACAAAAATGGTTAGGTTGGCCACCAACCATTAAGTTGATTTCACATGAATTGAAAACTCGAATCATTGCTTGCATCATTATTTTTATGACATTATCACTTGCACCATTTATTTTATTACATCATTGTGATATCATTTTGATTTGCAAAAATAAAATAAAAATACTTAAAATATGTTATAATTTATTTATAAATTGTAGAACTATTTATTTCTAAAAATAAGTAATAATATTATTGCATTCTCAAGAACTGAACTAAAATTTGAGTTTAAACAAATAAAATAACTCTAAAAATGTAGAGTTATAAAAAATCTGGTCGGTTTTGAAAAAATACTGTCTGGTATAAAAGGTCCGGTCATAGTAAGAAAGATGTCAGATTGTGCCAAGAATACTTTGATTGGTTTTGAAGAATTCATAATTAATTTTGGAGGTGCTGAAATAAGGGTTCATAGTTGCCCCCTCATTAGAATTGACTTTGAACAAAAGGTGATTATGATGATAGTGAATATTGGGAAGAGGTACCATGTCAGACTCTGGGTATATGTGTTCCAGTCAGGTCCTTTGGGAGGAGGCCCTTTAGGATAAATGAAGTTTTATCAATGGTTATTGGTTCGGCCTTAATGTTGGAAGCGAGAATGGTCTTAGTGAATTTCAATTAAGGCTATCTGTTTAGCCCTAATGTTAGAGGTAAAGATGACTTGAGGTAAATCTCAATCAAGACTATCTGTTCGGCCTTAATGTTGGAGATAAAGAAGGTTTGGAATTTCAATAAAGTCTATCTATCCTACCTTAATATTGGAAATAAAGAAGGTTTGGTGAATTTCAATCAAGGCTATTTATCTGGTCTTAATGTTGGAGATAAATATGATATGGGGTAAATCTGAATCAAAGCTATTTGTCCGGCCTTAATGTTAGAGATAAAGAAGGTTTGAAATTTTAATCAAGGCTATCTATCCTGCCTTAATATTAGGGATAAAGAAGATTTGGTGAATTTCAATCAAGATTATCTGTTTGGCCTTAATGTTAGAGATAAAGATGATCTAGGTAAATCTCGATCAATGCTATTTGTCTAGCCTTAATGGTCGAGGTAAAGACGATTTGGGTATATCTCAATCAAGGTTATCTGTCAGGCCTTAATGTTTGAGGCAAGGATGATTTAGGTAAATCTTAATCAATACTATCTATTCGGCCTTAATGTTTGAGATAAAGATGATTTAGGTAAAAAAGATGGAAAGTGAAATCATATAGATGTCTGGATGATCGTTTCTAGACATTTATAGGTGAAATTTATAGATTTGGATAAAAGAGATGGAAAAAGGAACCACATGGATGTCTAGGTGACCGTTTCTACATATTTATGGGTGGAAGAGAATTTTGGACAAGATATTTTAGTGAAGGGAAAGCCTCGACCTATGGCGAGTCGGCTTATGAGATTCTGATAAGATTTTAGTAGAGAAAGAGCCTAGGCTTATGGCCAGTCAGCTCAAAAGATTTTGATAAAATTTTGGTAAAGGTAAGAGCCTTGGCCTATGGCGAGTCGGCTCGATAGATTCTGAAAAGATTTTAGTAAAGGAAGAGCCTCGACTTATGGCTAGTCAGCTCGAAAGATTTTGGTAAAGGAAGAGCCTCGATCTATGGCGAGTTGGCTTGATAGATTTTGAAAAGATTTTGGTAAAGGAAGAGCTTTAGCCCTTGTAAAATAGTGTTAGTGCCTTTTTCATATTTCCAATTCATTGACTACTACAGTTTTCAAAGCTAGATATTACTCTTTTAATAGTATTTTGCAAGTTTCTGAATCTCGAGTTCCTAGCTATTATTGGAGAAGTATTTGTGAGGCCATTCTCTTACTGGCTAAAGTGTTAGTTTGGTGTATGGAAAATGGACAACAGATTCATATATGGAAGGATCAATGGCTGCCTATGCCATTCCCTTTTCGAATTGTTACCCCTAGGCTTGTTACTTGTCTTGTTATAATGGTGTCTGATTTAATAGTTAGTAGGCAATGGGATGAAGATTTGATTCGGTCCATTTTTGTACCAAGTGATGTTCACTTAATCTTTGCAATTCCACTTGCATATGAGGAGGTTAAAGATGTCAAAGCTCGACACTATAGTAAGAATGGGGTTTATATGGTTTGGTCAGGTTATAAGCTAGCCATGTCTAGCACGAGTAGGGTCAAGCAGTTCTCATATGGATATTTGGAGCAATTTATTGGTCATAAAAGCACTTATTAGGTAATTGTTCACACTATGGAGACTATTGTATGGGTACTTACCAATCAAACTGAATTTGAGAGGGAAGTATGTTAATATTAGTGCGTCTTGTCCTTTGTGTGATCGAGAAACTGAGTCTAACCTGCATTTGTTTTATGTGTGTGAGTTTAGTAGTGCTTACTAGTGGGCTTTCTCACTGCCAGTAACCTTGGGATCTATTTTTGGCATCACGGGCAAAGAATAGGTGTGTGAGATGTTCCAATTATTAAACATAAACAATAAAGCTCTGATTGTTTCTATTATTGATACCATTTGGTGGTGTAGAAATAGAAAAGTTTGGGACAATGAATCTTATGTGCCTCATGTTGTAGTTCAAAATGCAATGGCTAGTTTAGCTCAATGGCACCAAGCAAATTTGGGAAATTCAAGTATGAGTATTTCTTAATTTCTCATAAGAACTTCATCAGCAGTGTGGCAAAATCCAAGGGAAGGGAGCTTGAAGCTTAATGTTAACGCTGGATTGAATTGCACTACTCATACAGCCATGGTTAGGGTTATTATAAGGAATCATTTGGAAGACGTTATAGTTGCCACACAGGGTCCACTACGTGGTTTCACAGATATAGAGTGCATCAAGGCTATTGCATTATGGGATGCTCTGTTATGGGTTTGACGCCATGGTTGGAATGTCACGATTGTAGAGATTGATTGTCTCCCTTTAGTACATCGAGTTCAACAAGCTACATTTGGTATGGCTCAATTAGATTTTGTAGTTAGGGATGTTATTGATTTGCTTGATCAAAATAAGGCTTTAGTTCATGTTAAGCGATCAGCTAACTAGCTTGCACATGTTTTAGCAAGAAATGCAAGGTTGGCTACTAGGCAAGTTATGTGGATAAATTCTCTCCCTGTGTATGCCATTGCAATTCATGCTCAAGACATTCAACTGAATTAATGAAGGTATTGTTTAAGTTCCAAAAAAAAAAAAAAAAGGATTTTGGATTAGCCTTGTTATTAAGAATACCCAACGCAGTATGCAAAACATCATTGCCAATAATATGTCAAAAGGTATTAGAAAAAGATTGTAGGCATACCATTTAGTGAGATGCATTTATTTGAGAGCACATATTACAATTATCCTTTATGAAGAATCCTAGGAGTACTTTTTTTTTTTTTTCATATACTATGTCACTTTTCCCTCGATGGAGTCTAAGACCTTAATCATATCTAGAGTTTCTGAAGTGTAAACAGATTGGCAAAAGTATGAGGTTATAACTACCTCATTCTCATCATCCACCCATTTGTTGTGTGATTTCTGATAATGTCTAGTGTTGAAATATATTATGTAATATCCATCGAAGTATATTAAGTAATCAAACAAACTCAGTAATTAACTAGATACATAAGCAGAATAATAACTTTTACAATGAAGTAGAATTAGAATTAAAAACTTTTTTATTTTGAAATTTTTGGGGCATCAATTGAGTTTTGTTTGCCACTATATCAATTGAGTTTATGATATAAATGATACTCATAAAATATTTAAATTCACTAATTTTAATCAAGTCAAGCTCAAATTTAAATATTTCAATTTAACGAATTGAGTCAAATTTCAATATTATAATATTTGGCTTAATTAAGTTGCTTGTGAGTCTAATAAAATATTTAATTTTTTATAATTTTAAATATTTTTCATATTATATATATATAATATTCAAATAACAATTTACTAATTTGAGTTTAAACTCAATTTCTTTCAAATTTATTTGAATATTGATAAATTTATTTATTTATTTATTTTAATGATAATCAAATTGAATCGGACTCATTATTTCAAGTATTTTTTTAACAAATTTGAATATAAAAGTTAAAGTTGATTAAACTCTAATTAAATTTTGAGTCCCAAATTTGTTAGTGGAAGCAAATTCAAGTTTAATATTATATTAACTTCAAGCTGCTAGATTAAACTTTTACTTTCAAATGAGTAAATTGCATGTAAAGTCACTAAATTTTATATTATTTTATAATTTAATTACTAATTTTTAATTTCTTACAATTGGATCGCTGAAGTTTAATTTTTTCACATACTAGTCGTGAAAGACAAATCCAGAGAAAAATTTAAAGGTTCGTAAACAAATAAAAAAAAAATGCAAAGTTTAGTAATCAAATTATAAGTAAATTAAAAGTTAGTGACCAAATTTGAAAATAATACAAAGTTTAATGATCAGATTAAAATTCATGAAAAAAATTAAAATTTAATGATCAAATTATAAAAAATTAAAAGTTAGTAACTAAATTAATAAACAGTGTATACGTGGAGGCATTTCTCTCAAAGAGGGGAAAATATGTGTATATATAATTATATATTTTGAGAAAGGGCATTTAATATGAAAGCAAGAAAATAAAACACGACGATATTTATTATTTAATAAATTTTCAGACAAACATATCTCCTGTCTTTTATCATAAAGCAAATGGGAGCCATTCTTGCTGTTGAGATTATGATGCAAGGAGCATGTGCCACAGCTTTAATTTTACTTATTTTATTAATAACATTTGTATGCATATGGCCGAAACCATTGACTCATTATATAAGCAAACAGAGAAATTTGGTTCCGATTAAATGTATCCATTGATTGAAGCTGTGGCGCAAAATATTTAAAAAGAAAAAATCAAGAATGTGGCTCTGTCCTCTTATATATATTGAAAGAATAATTCAATTCAATTATATGAATTAAATCTTGTGCAAGAATTATTTTATTTGAATAGGGTGTACATAAATAATGAATATAATTTACTTTAATTTATTAATACCTTTATTTGGATAAAAATAACCTGTTACATTTAAACTTTATATATATATATATATATATATATATATATATATATAACTTTCAATTCATGCGCTTCATCCACGCTTTGTCTTTTTTTTTTTTCAAATATTTATTATATGTTTACAATTTCAAAAAGAGAAACAAATTATAGCAAATAACAATTATGAATTTTTTTTTATTGTTATTGCAACTTACATATATCAAGTTTGTATACTACTCAAACCTACTTGATATATATATATATATATATATATATATATATATATATATATATATATATATATATATATATATATATATATATATATATATATATATATTTTGCTAGAAACAAATAACAGTAAACTATATATATTACTATGAAATCCAGTATTCTTTTAATATATAATCAGTATCTAATACTGTTTATATTTGGTCTAAATTTATAAAAATAGCTCATGAATCAAAGCAAACAATTAATAGCATATGTTATAAATTAGAAATACTAATTTCTTATATGAAAAAAAAGAAACAATTAACAACAAATAATATAAATTACTATAAAATTCAGTATTTTTTTAGTATATAACTTGTATTTGTTACGGTTTATACATGGTTTAAATTTACAAAAATAGCTCATGAATCAAAGCCAACAATTTATAACATATGTTATAAATTAGAAACACTAATATCTTATTAAAAACAAGAAACAAATAAAAACAAACAGTTCACATTATTATAAAATTCAATATTCTTTTAATATATAATCAACATTTAATATTGTTTATATATGGCTTAAATTTACAAAAATAGCTCATAAATCAAAGCAAATAATTTATAGCATACGTTATAAATTAGAAACACTAATATCTTGTATATACAAAAAAAGAAGAAGGAATAAATAACAACAAACAGTATACATTACTATAAAATTCAGTATTCTTTTATTATATAATCAATATCTAATACTGTTTATACATTGCTTAAATTTATAAAAGTAGCTCATGAATCAATATAAACAATTTATAGCATATGGTATACATTAGAAGCACTAATCTCTTATATAAAAAATAAAGAATGAAGGAACAAATAACAACAAATAGTATACATAACTATAAAATTCTGTATTCTTTTAATATATAATCAATATCTAATACTGTTTATACATGGCTTAAATTTACAAAAATAGCTTATGAATCAATGCAAACAATTTATAGCATATGATATAAATTAGAAACATAATTCAATTATAAAAAAAGAAGAAGGAACAAATCACAACAAATAGTCTATATTACTATAAAATTTAGTATTCTTTTAGTATATAATAAGTATCTAATATTGTTTATATATGACATTAATTTAAAACTAGCTTTTTTAATCAAAGTACTATCAATGGACTTGCATTTGTGTAATTTGGAAACATATATCAATTTGCTAGTACATGTCTCATATATGTTCAATACAAAGAAACATAAAAAAAATAATTTTTCCAATAATATCAACATATTAAATTCACAAACTGTTCTAATAACTACAAAAATTTCTTTCCTTTCTCCACCTTCACATTTTTCTTTATCAGCCTGCTAAGAATCTCAAACTCACTTTCAACATTTAAGCATATTCTTTTTCTTACAGCAAACTCTACTTGCTCACTAATTTTTAAAATACAACAAAATCCAAATCAATTTTCAACACCATCCCATTTAGTAAAATGAACACAAAATAAAAGATGGTTAAAACAACCAATATTCCAACAAAACTACTAGGTTTGGAGAGAACAAAAATTTAATACTTGCAATAATTATCAAAACCTTATTAGAAAATGAAATTAATAATTAATAGTTAGAAAATAATTATTAATAAAAATTAATAGGTTTATATAAAATAAAACTAGAATAAATTGTGGGTTTTATTTATATCACTGACAATATAATATGTAGAATATGCAAAATTTGATGCTCCAAAGTTCACAAGATAAAAAACAAATGCTATGGAGTTTATAGGGTGTTGCAACAAATTGATGAATAAAAAAAAAAAAATTAGTTCAAGTTATTGATATCTCAAAAAAAAAATAGATAAATAATTAAAATTAACATTGATGAGAAATATTTACTAGAATTCCTATGTTGATAATGTGGAGAACATGAGAATGTTTCAGAAAAGATGTCAATTTGAGGTGTTTAGACTAGTTATCACAAGAAGTAATTAAAAAGGATAAGGCCAGATCTTTCTCTAAGTAGCTCATGAAAATTGCAAAATTATTCAAGCATTAAACTACCAAAAGTCCCTGTCAATAGGAAATTCACTTACAGTATAATCAAGTTACTAAAGTGAGTACCCTACAAGCATATAATCATCATTAAAAAAATCTCATTAAATCATTTTCATTCTTTAGCAAAATCCAAGAGTACCAATTGTATACAATCTAAGAAAGGCAATAAACAATACACTTAATTCTTTGAACCAATGAAGATAAAACAAGAAATCCATTTCAACAATAGAGCAAAATCACCCAAAAATAAAGCTTGAAGACTGAAACGAATCACCTAAATGACTAAAGATTCAAATTGCATTGCAATCGCTCAAAAATTTTAAATTACAATACATATAGCTATAACTAAAATCAAAAATTGTAAATAACATCATGCATATGAAGGAACCATATTAATTAAGTTGCTACACCATACCCAACTTCATATTATCTTTTCAACATGCCCTCACAGTAACAATTGAAAAATGGAAAATCCATACATGCCTAAATTCGAATCACATAATAGATCGGATTAAATAGTACAAATAATTAACAAGTACAAATGAACCATGATTTAAACAACAAAGTAGAGATTATTCATCAATCATGGTTGCCATCATAATTAATAGCTCAAAAACTCATTAGTTTATGTTCTTGAAGCAGAGAACACCATCAATTCCACAATAACTCTCAACAATGCAATCATCAAATATATAAGTAATTCTTGGGTTAGGACTATATGAGATAATCCAAAAGAGAAATTATGCAATTGAGAGTTCCTTAATTTGACCCAAAATTAGCAAGATTTAAATTACAAAAATGAAAATATATAGTTTACATAGCACTGCAAAAATTTAATTCGTTACCACCAACATCTACGCCATCGAGCTTTTTATTCGGATTTGCTACTGTAGCCAGAGGAAAATAGAAGGAGATGATGATGAGCAGTGGCTCTGGTGATTTGAAGAGAATTATTGTGATTGCGACAAAATGAACCTAATGATTTAGAAATGAAGGATGAGAGAATTATAGTCTGAGGCTTAATGGAATTTGATAAGGATTGTTACATCAAAATGAATCTAACCATTAAAAGAATAAAAAAGTAATTACTAAAGTCTAAATATAAAAATAAAAAATCAAGAGAATAATAATGTTAAAAATAAGAAAAATAGGACATATTGCCTAATTTCTCTTTTTTAAAAATTGTAGTGGTTTTCATAGTTTTAATAGATGGTCCTTCAATGTTGGATTGTATACTTATTTCTTTTATTTTCTTTGAATTATTAAAAAATTTTCAAATTAATAATTGCATGAATAGTCTTGTCCTATGACAAGGTGAGAATTGTCTTTTTTTTTTTTTTGGTAAGGGATTTAGCAATTGTTATTCTTTTCTATCTTTTTTAGTGAGTCTGAATGGGCTCAAATAGCCACTCAATGAATGAGTTAGAAGAGAGGTGTTCAAGAATTTGCATCGATGATGAGGAGAATGGAGGAATATCATATGAAGGGGAATAGATTGAGCATCTAATTGTAGACCTGAGATAGAGTCTTGTGGGAAGGTTCTTAACATATAAAGTTATCAACTTCCTAGTTATGTAGCATACTTTGGCAATGTGGCATTCGAGCAAAAGGGCGTATATTAAAGAATTAAAGACCAACCTATTCCTATTTCAATTCTTTCATGAAGGTTGATATTAAAAGGGTGGTAGATGGGGTCCTTAGACATTCAATCATCATCAACTAGTTATGGAACATGTGCGGCAAAATGAGCAACCCAAATAGGTGCCCCTCACTCACTTTGATTTTTGGGTATTACAATTTGTAGGTTGGATTAATGTCGAAGAGGGGTAGTGAAAGATGTAGATAACTACATTGGGCACTTTATAGCATCTGATCCTAATAATTTTACTAGGGTTTCGTGTAATTATTTATGAGTTAGAATGGTTGTGGATGTTTGAACTCTATTAAAATAGCAAATAAAGATCATAAAATCTAGTGATGGATGGTTTTGTGTCTCATTCAAGTATGAAAGGTTACAGTATTTTTTATTTGTAGCAAACTTAGACCCTCTGATAGATTCTATGCAAAACTATTTGATTGTCCTTTGGAGGTAATTAAGAAACCTTATAGAGCATAGATCAGAGCTCTTACAGGAACATAACTAGCTCTTACAAGGGATTATTGGTTTTGATTTATGCTATCAAAGACTATGGAAAACGATCAATAAGATCGGTGAAAGACCATAGGAATGGATATGGAAAATGGGATAATGAACCCAAAAATATCAGAGTCAAATAAGGCAAATGAATCAAGTAGAAGCCGTAATAGTGGTAAAGAGGAAGACAATGGAGACAATATGGCAGTTGATTTAAAAGGGGAAGATTATGTTGGAAAAGGAAAGGGATTATAGAGGATATGGTGGGATCTAATACAAAATGTAAAAAATTTCAAATGATGGAATCACTATTATTGAAGTGAAATGGAACTAGGTAGTAAAGGAGGAAAGTTGTAGTGGGCTAAATGAAGGAAGTGAGGGGAAATTTAAGCCTAATTTTACTGAATAACCTACAAAATATGATTGTGGCAGGACCTAGAATCCAAGCATGCCAAGAGCCATAAGTGTTATAATTTGGAACTATCAGGGGCTTAGAACCTATAGGCAATCCAAGTTTAAAGGACTTAGTGATCCAAAAGAGGCCTGATTTTGTTTTTCTCATTTAAACTTTGCATAGAAAAGATAAGTTAGAAGGATCAAACGCCCAAATAGGCTTTGAAGGGATCTTCTCAATAGATGCACATGGTCAGAGTAGAGGTCTTGCTCTATTTTAAAGGAACAAGGATGGTGCTTAGTTTTTGAGCTACTCACATCGTCATATTGATATAGTTCCTAGAGTTGATGATTAGTGTTTGATTAGTTTTTATAGGGAAGCTAATAATATAAGTCATAGGCAAACTACATAAGATCTACTATGAAACTTGGCATTAGGGTCAGCTCTTCCCCAGTGCATTGTTAAAGACTTTAATAATTTGCTAAGAAGGAAGGACAAGAAAGTTGGTGCACCATACCACAATTAGCTTGTAGAGGAGTTTTTAAATACAATGAATGATTATGGTCTCATTGATTTAGAAATAAAGGGATGAGTATAGTCTCATTTATTTAAAAGTAGAGGGTTATCTATTCATATAGGAGAGAGGGAAGAGGATGGATGTGTGAATGAAGGAACAATTAAATCGAGCTTTAGCTATGTATAGCTAGATGGTAACATTCAATAATCTAAGTTGTGGAATCTGGAATATACTCCATCAGATCAATCACTGATTTTCTTGGAACTGGTACTCAAGGCAATTTGATCTCCTAGGGCCAAATTTCAATTTGAGAATGACTAGATGAGAAAATCCAAATGTAAGGAGGTGGTAAAGGTGATATGGGAAAGCTATAATGGGATGGGTATTCATCAAAAAATTAAGAAATGTAGTAGTGAGCTAGCTAAATGGGAGGCGCAAATCACCAGTAATTTTAAAAATAGATTGAATAGATATAAGGCTAAAATGAAAAATTTTAGAGGCAAGAGGGATAAAACTTTGATTCAAGAGTTTAA
Organism: Reutealis trisperma; assembly: GCA_947687605.1. NCBI lineage: Eukaryota > Viridiplantae > Streptophyta > Magnoliopsida > Malpighiales > Euphorbiaceae > Reutealis > Reutealis trisperma. Next base: position 25,389 of record CANTUT010001755.1, on the reverse strand, counting down.
AGAGGAACATAAATTTTTTTTCAAAGTTATGGAGCAAAGGGAGGTGTTCTAAAGATAATGTGCGAAGCAACTATGGCTTGAGGATGACCATAATAGATGCTACTTTCATACTTTAGCCACTGCTCAAAGGAGAGCAAATCATTTCATGTGATTGAAGAATGATACATATGATTGGGTGGGTTAGGATAATGGCTTGTCAGATGTAGTGGTGAACTACTTCTAGCATTTGTTTCCATCTTTAGATATTCTTATGAGGAGGTAACAACTTTTATTTTGTGAACTATTACATTAGAGAAAAATAATGATTTACTAAAGTTGTTTATAAGCAAGGAAATGAAAGAAGTAGTATTTCAAATGAATCTTGATAAATCCCCTTAGCTAGACAGTATGAACCCAACATTTTATTATTAGTTTTAAAGTGCTATGGGTAGGGATGTGGATATGGTAATGAGGTCTTGTCTGAATAATTGCTTTTTTCTAGAAGGGTTAAATGATACCATCATGGTCCTTTTTCCTAAAAATAAAAAATCCGAAAGTGATGGGAGATCTAAAAGTAATATCTTTGTACAATGTATTATATAAAATTACATTAAAAGTATTATCTAATAAGTTGAAGACTTTTATCCCTTAAGTAATTTTGAATGCTCAGAGTGCATTCATACTTGACTGGTTAATAATGCATAATATCATAGTTTCTTTTAAAATAATGCACTACCTCAAGCATAAGCTCAAGGAAAGGGGGCTTTATGTCACTTAAACTCCATATGAGTAAAGCAAATGAATGGATTAAGTGAGATTTTTCATAAGTTGTTATGGTGCAAATGGGATTTGATAGGAGGTGGATTGATTTAATCAAACTTTGCATGTGTATTGTGGTTTTGTTATAAGGTGATTCATAGAGTTCGTGAAATGAGGTTGATAATTCCTAATCATGGCTTAAGGCAAGGGGATTCACTCTCCCCTATTTATTCATCTTATGTGCAATGGGTTTAATAACAATTAAAATAAGCATAAACATAGGGGATGAATTCATAGATGTCGGGTAGCGAGGGAGGCTCCTTTAATTTCTCGTTTGTTCTTCGCTGATGATAACTATCTATATTATAGAGTTAACAAAACAAAAAGTAGAAGAGTGAGTGAAATCATAGGACTGTATGAGAGGGCATCTGGACAGGTGATTAATTTTCAAAAGTCATATGTATTCTTCAGTTCTAATGTGGCATCAAGTCTCAGGAAATTGGTGTGTTCTAGTTTGGATGTTAGTGAAGCTAAAGAAAGGCGTAACTATTTGGATTTGCCATGACAAAATCATAGTTTATCAATAAATTTTATTGACAGAAATACATCAGTAATATTTACTAAATTACCAATAGAATACCGACAACACACTAAATTACTATTTTTTTAAAATTACTGATGGTTTACTAATAATAAATTACCGATTGTTAAGTTTCATCGCTAAATAAGGCACCAAAAAATGGTGTAAGAAATTAGTGACAATTTACCAACTGAAATTTTTGTTGGCAAGTAAAGAACTAATTTTTTTTTTAATTTTACTGACAAAATATTCTATCGATAAATTAAAAAATAATTTTTTTAAAATTTATTGATGGAATATTCCATCTATAAAATGGAAATAATTTTTTAATTTATTGATAGAATATTCCATCTGTAAATAAAATACTTTTTTTTTTAATTTAATGATGAAACATTCTATCAATAAATTAAAAACTATTTTTTTTTAACTTTATGGATGGAAAATTCTATCTGTAAAATGAAAACCATTTTTTTTTTAATTTACCAATGAAATATAAAATAAAAATTTTGGAGAAAAATTTTTCTCCAATTTTTTAATAATTTTTTTTTAAAAATTACCGATGGAATTTCCATTGGTAATAAAAAATTTAGAAGAAAATTTCTCTCTAAATTTTTACTAACCTTTTTTTAAAAAAAAAAAAAATCAATTACTAATGAAAATTCTATTGGAAATTCATTGGTAAATGAATATTTTGGAGGAAAATTTTTCTCTAAATTTTTGTTTGAAAAATTTACTAAAGGAAATCCATTGGTAAACTATTAATAAATTGCATAAAAAAAAATTATAAAAGAGATTCTTCTCTCTTCCTCATTATTTTCCTTTATATTCTAATTTCTCTCTCACTTTCTATATTTTTCTCACACTTCTTCTCTCAATTTCTCACAAATACATTTTTTTTTTCTTTCTTTCTCATTTAATTACTTCTTAATTTTTTCATCTCTTATTTTATTTCTTTTTCATCATTTTCCTTTTCACTTTCTCATTTAATACTCTTATACTCTTTCTATCTTATTCTCTCTCTCTCTCTCTCTCTCTCTCTCTCTCTCACTCTTTTTTTTTTCTTTCCTATTTTACTTCTTAAATTCCAAACTCTTTAACTTAATTTTAATTTTCTTAGATTTATACTTTCTTTAGTTTATACTTTATTATTTATATTTCTTATATTCTTTATAGCCTAAAAAAATGTAATAATGTGGTTATGAAAAAAAATTTAATATATTTTTGTCTTAAATTTAATTAGGTTAAACACTATAAAAAAACTACTGCAGTACTAATAAAAATTACTAGAGGATTACATTTCGTCAGTAATTATTGATGGATTGTTATATAATTATATAATTATTATTTAATTTTATTAATTTGAATTTTTATTAATTATTTTTCAATAAACAAAATTTTATTATATTTATTTATATACAAGGACATTTTAGTTATTTTTCATAAATTTAATAGAAAAAAGTATAAAAATTAGACAAAAGAACTAAATAGTCTGACAAAATAAAAAATAAAGAACTAATTAGTTAGTTTCTCAAAAAACATGGATTAGTTAGTTAATTAGATCAAATCTCAAGGAATAACTAGTAATTTAATCATTTAATTTTTAACAAAATTTTTTATGCTTACTAAATTTATTTTATAATTTAGTAAACTATAAAATAAAATTTAATAAATTATTTATCTTACTAAATTTTCTAATTTATCTTACTTTCTTTTTATTATCCTCTTTCTCTCTTTTATTTAGGTTCGTTTAATTCTTTTCTAGTTTTAAAATATAATTTCAGAGTTTTTTTTTTAATTTTAGTCCTTTTCATTTTTCAGACTTCTTAATTTATATTATAATTTCTTTTTTTAATTTTAATTTTTAAATTTTAATTTTAATTTTTTAAAAATGTATTACCAACATATTATAAAAAATGTTAAAATATTATTTTTATTTTTTTAGAAAATATAATTATTTTTTTTAAAAAAATAACTTTACCAATGGAAATTTCTATCAGTGAATTATTGCCCTGATAAATTATTTTGATGTTTATCGATAACATCACAATAATTTACCTATGAAAATTCTATCTGTAATTACTTATGGTTTCAATTTTTATCGGTAAATTTGTATACTAATAATTGTAATACCAAGTAATTTTTTTTTTTGTTGGTAATCCATTGCTAAACTATATTACTGATTGAAATTGCATTGTTACTAATGAAAAATTCCATTGGTAAATTATATATATATATATATATATATATATATATATATATATATATATATATATATATATATATATATATATATATATATATATATATATATATATATATATATATATATATATATATATATATATATTTGTAGTGAAATATGGTGGGTTATAATAAGAAGGAAGTATTAGGGTTCTTCAAAGAATGAATTTGAAACCATGTTCAGAGTTGGAAGGCCAAGCTACTATTTAGAGTAAGCAAACAATTTTTGCTCAAAACAACTACCTAAGCAATGCTAAATTACACAATGAGTTTTTTTTTTTTTTTTTTTTGGTAAAGAAATAGAGTGTATGATGTGTGTGTATTGGTGGTTTAGGTAGGAATGGCCATAGAGGGATCACTTGAATGAGATGGGATAGAATAAGCATATAGAAGAGCTGTGGAGGGCCAGGATTTTGAAAAAGTGGGGGACCAATCCAAGCTTCATCTGGCAAAGTGTTTTGGCATCCCAAGCTTTAGTTAAAGCTAGTTCTCGATGGAGGGTAAAAGATGGATCATATACATATATGTTCTGGATGACCTTTGGTGGCCTGGTGACTCAAATCTAGTTATAACTTCTAATAGAATGGAATTAGAAGGGCATAATTTTCAAAAAGCCTCATCGTGATGGGGAAGCAACATTGGACTCTGATATGATCAATGAGGTATTCGATTAAAGGGGAAAAATCTTGATCCTTGCAATTCCTTTGAGCATTAATTTTATAAAAAGATAGATAACAGTAGGAAAAAGATAGAAAGCACAAATATTTAATTGAAAGTGCTTATATAATTGTTCATGGGTTGTATAGTGTAAGGATAGGAGCTACAAACTTTGGCTTTCAGAAGACATTATGAAATTTAAAAATTCCACCAAAAACTAAGAACTTATTATAGAGAACGGTATTAGGGTGTTTACAAATGAAAGCACAGCTAAGGTATAAAAATATGGAAATTCATATTTGGTGTCTTATACATCTTATGCAGCCTGAAAAGATCCTACGCTCTTCAGTCTCTTGCCCTTTTATTAGAGAGTATTGGAATCAGTCATTAACTAGTTTTATTTTAGGCAATGGTGTTGACATTGCTAAATGGGTGAATTTGTTTTTAAGATGTATTCTAAAGAAGAAATGGACTTAGGTCAATGCAACCCTTAAGCTATATGAAGCTTGGATCGAATTTGATGATGTTCAAAGCCCTATAATCAAATTCAAATCAAGGAAGAAGGAAGCTTGATCCTAAGGTTGAATGCTACAAGTTGCCTTGATAAGTTCATATTTGAGTTCTTAATAAAGAACAAAGAAGAATTTCTTCATTAGAAGTATTTAAAATGACTTAACTAGGTTACAAAACCTTAAAAACTAATTCCTAAATAAGAAAAACAAGTTAAATTCATTTTAGGCTTTACATAATACAAAATAGGCCCAAAACTCAATAATTATATAGTTAAACATAGTTTAATTGAATATGGGCTCATAACATATCAAAAAGGAGCATAAAATGATAGAAACTAAGTTAAATTAACTAAAAATCAGGAAAATATAAAAATACAATATTTTGGACAGAATAGTTTTCAACTACATGGCCCTGTGGTTGTTGGATTACATGACCATATAATCCAAAATGGTTTTGTGCCCTTCCAAAGTTCGGCCATTTTTACTTCATTCATAGACTCAAAGCCTTATTCTTCTTAGTCTAAGCCTTGTTTATCCTCTTGGACATAAAGATAAGTAATTATCCTTAGTGAAGCTTTGGCAACCTCTAGAATAGCTTTAGAATCTCCTAGAATGGCCTCTTTGTCATCTAAGGCAACCTCTTGAATAGCTTTAGAATCTCCTAGAACAGCCTCTTTGTCATTTATCTCTATGATTAAGCCTTGCAAAGTCTTTTTCATCCTTTTCATTCTTGCTCTTATTATTAAACCACCAATTCCTTACAAAGGATCTATGGAATATGTAGGAATCAAGCCTTATTGCATATAGTCAGCACCATAGTCTCTATCATTCCTCCCTTTTCAAAAGGGTTCATCTTGGAATCACCTACATCAAACAAAGATATATTAACAACGTTAAAGGTGGCACCAACATTACCATAGTTGCCTAACAAATCCAGCGTATACGCATTATTATTAATTTTCTCTAAGACTTGAAAAGGACTATCTCCTCTAGGCTACAACTTGGACTTTCTTTGCTTGGGAAATCATTCTTTCCTCATGTGCACCCACACCCAATCTCCAAGTTTAAAAATAATCTTTCCTTGCCTTTTAATTATTATTTTGCCTTGAATATTGCTCATTCTTCCTTTCAATATTAGCTTGATCCTTGGCATGTAAACCCTTTACAAATTCTGCCCTTTTCTTACCATTAAAATTAGCACGCTTATTAGTAGGTAAAAGCAAAATATCTAAAAGAGTTAAAGGATTAAAGCCATAAACAACGACGAAAGGGGAAAAAGAAGTAGTAGAATGAACATATCTGTTATATGCAAATTCAATATATGGTAAGCATTTCTCCCATTATTTCAAATTCTTTTGTATGATTACATGTAAGAAAGTAGAGAGTGTCCTATTAACTACTTTAGTTTGCCCATCTGTTTGAGGATCTGTAATAGTAGAAAACAAGAGTTTAGTTCCTAATTTATTATATAAAGTGTGCCCAAAATGGCTTAGGAACTTAACATCTCTATCATTGACAATTTTCCTAGGCAAACCATACAAACGAACTACTTTTTTCAAGAGCAAATTAGCAATATGTATTGCATCACTGGTTTTGGAACATGCAATAAAATGAGCCATTTTACTAAACATATCAACAACAACAAATATGTTGTCCTTAACACTTTGAGACCTTCGTAATATTAAGAAGATAGAAATATCATTCCAAGGTTGGTTAGGCAAAGGCAAAGGGGTATACAAGCCTTGCATTTGATTTTAGATTTTGCTTACCTATATATAATGCACTTATCATAAACATATTTCACATCATGCTTCATATTAGGCTAATAAAAATGTTCATACAACATATCTAAAGTCTTTTGAATACCAAAATTCCCCATTAAACTACCCTTATGAGTTTCTCTAATAAGCAACTCATGAATAGAACTAATAGGCACACAAAATTTATCTTTCTCAAACAAAAATCCTTTATGCCTATAATAATCACCAAAAGCATATTTAGCACATGCATCTCATACTTGGCTAAAATCATAATCATTAGCATACAAATTCTTATGCAATTCAAAACTTAATAATTTAATTAGTAAAAAAGTAAGTAATCCGCTTACCTTCTAGATAATGCATCAGCAACAACATTTTTCTTTCCATGTTTGTACTTGATTACATAAGGAAATGTTTTTATGAATTCCAACTACTTAGCATGTCTTTTGTTAAGCTTACCTTGGTATTTCAAGAATTTTAGGCTTTCATGATCAAAATGAATGATGAATTCCCTTGGCCACAAATAATGCTGCCATATGTGAAGAGTTCTCACTAATCATAAAGTTCTTTATTATATGTACCCACTTAGCTTTTCACTAAAATAAGCAATTGGTTTGGAATTTTGCATCAAAATAGCCATGATACCAATTCCAGAGGCATCACATTCAACCTCAAAAGACTTATCAAAATTAGACAAACCTAACAAAGGTGCATTAGTCAATTTATCTTTCAAAGTATTAAAAGCTCACTCATGCACATCATCCCACTTAAACACAACATTCTTTTTAACAAGTTCATTCAAAGGTGCAGCAATTGAATTAAAATCTTTAACAAACCTTTGATTGTAACTTGCTAAACTATGAAACCTTCTTACCTCATTTGTATTCTTCAGCATATGTAGTCCTTTATTGCCTTTACCTTTTCTTCATCAACACTAAAACCACATGAACTAACTACAAATCTAAGCAACATAACCAGTTCCATGCAAAACATACACTTCTTAAGATTAGCATACAACTTGTGCTCTTTTAATTCACTAAAAATAGCATACAAGTGTTTTGCTTGTTCATCCAAATTTTTGCTATAAACTAAAACATCATCAAAGTAAACTACATAAATTTTCCAATGAAATCATGCAAAACTTGAGTCATTAACCTTATGAATGTACTAGGTGCATTAGTTAAGCGAAATGGCATTACTAACCACTTATACAATCCATATTTGTTTTTAAATGTTATTTTCCATTCATCACCCTCTTTCATTCAAATTTGATAGTAGTTTTCTTTTAATCAATTTTAGAAAATAAGCAAAAGCAATACAATACATCAAGCATATCATCTAATATAGGGATTGGATGTCTATACTTTATCGAGTTTTTATTAATGGCTTGGCAATCTACACACATGAGCCATGTTTCATTTTTCTTTGGGACTAAATTAACAGGTCGATTTGGTGTGGTAGCACCAGGAATGAAGTCTATTTGATACTCAATAACTCTTAAAGGATGTAAACCATGGGGAATCTCTTGGAAAAATAAGTCCTCAAATTCCTGTAATAAGGATGCAACAATATTAAGCAAAGACTAACTAAGGTCATTAGTAGAAAAATAAACATTGTTGTATATAAGTATAAGTAGTTATCGCCTTGCAATCAAAACATTCGTAACCTTACTCTTTCTAGCAAATGCACTCATTCTCTTATTTTTTTTCTCTCTTTTTTGCATATATTTTTCCTTGCTTTTCCCTCGACCTCACACTTTTTCTTTGCCTTTTCTTATTCACTCTCTTTGCTTTTTCTTTTCCTCTGGTTCACAAATTTGTTTTTCTCTAATTGCACACATTTGTTATTGTCATCTGATCTTCATAAGTTTGCAAAGGTAAGAGAGGGGTCAGTACAAAAATTCAGTTATTACATATAAAGGAATAATGATTTTATACCCATCATATGTAACCTTCCTATCAAATTGCCATGATCGTCCAAGTAAGATATGAACAACATGCATAAGTGCCACATCACAAAGAATTTCATCCACATATTTAGCAATTGAGAAAGAAACCAAAACTTGTTTGGTTGCCTTCACTTCTTCACAATCATTTAGCTATTGCAACTTGTATGGCTTAGAATGCTTCAAAGTACTCAATTTCAGCTTATTTATCAACAAGGTACTAATGTTGCTAATACAACTTCCATTGTCAATAATCATAGTACATACCTTATCTTTCACTAAGCATCTAGTGTGGACAATTTGTTCTCATTGCTCCTTATCATCATCTTCTTTTGTCTGTATGCTTAATGCTCTCCTTACAACTAACACATCTCCTCTCATGGGTTCTTTAACTTCAACATTAGAATAGTCCTCCATTGGCGGCATCTCATCTTCACTTGAGCTAACACTTTCTATCTCACCATTCTCCAGTACAACTATAACTCATTTGCTTGGCATTGGGAAGCAATATGCCCAAATCCTTGGCACTTAAAACTCTTAATGCCTAAATCTTCATCTTAATGCTACCTAAATCCCCATCCCTTTTTTCTCTAACCTTCATTCCTCTCCTTAAATTAGAATCTTCTTCATTTGAGTCATCCTTATCTTCATCTTGAAACAATTGCCCTTTAGAAGATTTTGATTTGCTTGGTGATTGCAAATCATATAATTTTGCACTTAATAGCTTCATTTGATTCGTTATAACCTTCATCCACAACTTCATGTTGGGTTCTTATTGTTCAATATCACTATGGCTCATGTTGAATTCCCATAATAGACATTAGTGCAAAAATAAAATGGTAATGTCACACACTCACTTTTTTTATTTTCTCTTTAAAAAGATTAGTTCCACACATGTTTATGCTCTCTTTTGGCTTTTCTCTAAACTGATCTCCCACTCTTGCCTTTTACCACTCTTTTAACTCTTCTTAAAAGCCTTTTGTAGATAACTCTATCAATGTTCCTATCAAAATAGCAAGTAGCAAGAAATTTAAAAGCTTTGGATTATGAAAAGAATTGGTTAAAATAACAAACAAATGATTCAAATATGATGAGAAAGGATTAAAGAACACAAAAGTAGAATTTGGTGAAATCCTAGCCAGATTGGGATTGATATTTTCTTTCTCAAAATTAAGCTTAAAACAATAATTGATAATTCCAAATTCAACTAGAAACAATTTTGAGAAATGCTAATTGAATAAGGAATTGAATCTAGTAGTCCCAATCTAATTAGGATAGCTTGATCAACAAAGGAAAACAAACTAGAATAGAATTGACATGATGCGTAATTGAATGGATATTCAATTTTAATTTTCTCTCCTTTTTTTCCTTTAATTTTCAAATCAAATAAAATTAAGTGGAAAATTGATTTTAAGAACTAATTAAATAATATAATCAGAAATGAAAAGGAATAAACACAAGATAATAGGCACGGAAATAAATAGAATTAAGATAACACTAATTGATTTTACAATTCTCAAGGAATTCAAAATCAGTTTGTCTATTGAGCACTAGAATGAAAAAAATGAATAGAAATGAATTAAATGAATAGAAATGGAAATAAACAAAATAGAAAAACAATAAAGGATAGATAAAACCTGATTTGACGAATTAGGCTCTGATACCAAATATTGCAACCCTCAAGCTAAATGGAGCTTGGAATAGAATTTGATGATGCTTAAAACCCAAGAATCAAATTTAAATCAAGGAAGAAGGAAGCCTAACCTAACTGAAACTTGTTGAAAGAACCAAAGTTATAAGGTTGAATGCCACAAGTTGCCTTGATAAATTCATATTCGAGTTTTATCAAAGGATAAAGAATAATTTCCTCACTAGAAGTGAAAGAAGATTTGAATTCTATTGAATAATGATCTTTTTTATTTTAATGTTTAGTTAAATATTTATAATGACTTAGATAAGTTATAAAACTCTAAAAACTAATTCCCAAACAAGAAAACAAGCTAAATTCATTTTGGGCTTTAACCTAATATAAAACAGGCCCAAAACTCAATAATTATTATGAGGCCTTGCTCGATGACTGGCTCGATCCACTAGAGGGAATCAGGATGCTCATTTGGGCTTAGACTCATGATAGAACCCTCGAATTTGGATTGGTTGATTTTCAAAATGATTTTAAGAGTTACCACTCTAATTTATTTTTTAATGGAAAAATTAAGGAAAAAATCCAATTTATCTCAATTCATTAATTTTCAACTAATTTGCACATGGATAAAATCACTAACTTTAAACCAAGATGAGTTTGGAGACTAGGTTTTTAGTTTTAAATAATCATGATTTGGCTCTTAAATTTAATTTGACTTTGAAAATTAATTTCATAAATGACATTTATAAGATGATAATTATAAATAAAATGCATGAACATAGCATAATATGGATACATGGGAAAATGGAAGAGCAAATATAGTAAATCACAAATTAAGAAGAGTGTTCCTTTTAGTCCTTATGGATTTTAGGGAATCATATAATCACTCCTTAATTCCAAAAATAAATAATTGATTATAATAATTACATTTAAAAAATAAAAAGGGAAAGGAGATTGATTAGGATTTGGATTTAGATTTCAAACGTGCATACGTACCCCATTAAATAGTGATTAAAATCCACATAATTCACTCTATGATTAAGTAAAGGTGTTTTGGAGGTTGATCAAATTGATTGATTTGATATGGGTTTGTAGATGAGAGAAAAAGACTAATACCTTTGTTTATTGGTGGGTGGAGAATTTTATCGGACTGAAGTTTCATTTTATCGAGACAGGGTGATTGAATTGATTAGAAAACTAATTAATTAATTAACTAATTAATATGATGAAAAAGATGGATAGATTAATTAATTAAAAAAATTGATTAATTAATTTGGATGAGGGGTGGATTAAAAAAGGATTAATTTGATTTAAAAAAAAGTGATTAGTTAATAAATTAAAAAGATTAATTAATTAATTAATTGAGTGATTATTTTTAATTTAAAAAAAAAGAGTTTTAGTTAATTAAAAAGATTAGTTAACTTGGTTGGGGCAAGATAATTAATTAATTAAAAAGATTAATTAATTAATTAGAGAGTAGCTGAAGGGAGAAGAAGAGAGGAATTAGATGATAGCTATCAACTTTAACTCAAGGGGTGAAGTGAAATGAAGAAATGGAAGGGCTATTTATAAGAAAATGAGTTAAGGGTGATTTGAAAAATGAAAATGTAAAAAGACATAAAGGATAGGGCTGAAAAAATACTGAAAAATCATATTAGAGGCATTTTGGGAATTGCAGGAAGGGTGGTGGGGACCACCCTATTGGAGAGGAAAGTGGCGCCACAAGACTTCTGGGTGGCGAGCCAGCTAGATCTTTTGTTCTAGCATCTAGGTTAATTTTTGAAATTTCCGGGTCAATTTTTGAGAGTTTTAGAGTTCATAAATTTTACGGGTCAGTATTGATAGGTTTGAAATTAATTTTAGAATAACTGAGCAGTTAGTCTAAGAGAAAATCCAGTCAATTTCAAGAAAATACTGTATGATAAAGAGGGTCCGGTCAGGATAAGAAAAGTGTCAGTGTCTGAAAATTAAGTATCTTCGTACTAATATGGCTGAAAGCCTATTTTTTGCTTTGGGGGGACAAGGGGTGCTGCCCCCTTGACCCATGTCCACTAACCAACTAGCGGGACCATCATACTGGCCCCACGTACCTCACTAACCTTAGCAGGTGCTAGGCTATAACTGGATGTTGAGAATGCAAAATTGAGAATTCACAATTTTATATTCAAACATGGTTTAATTGAATATAGGCTCATAACATATCAAAAGAGAGTCCAAAATGATAGAAACTAAGTTAAATTAACTAAAATTGGGAAAATATAAAAATACAAAATTTTGGATAGAATGGCTTTCAACTACATGGTCTTGTAGTTGTTAGATTACATGGTTGTGTAATCCAAAATGGTTTTGTCTCCTTCTACAAGTTCAGCCAACTTCATTTCATTCATGGACTCCAAGTCTTGCTCTTCCAATTCTAAGTCTTGATCATCCTGTTGCACTCAAAAGATAAGTAATTATCCTTGGTGGAGCTTTGAAAGCCTCTAGAATAGCTTTAGAATCTCCTAGAATAGCTTCTTTGTCATGCATCTGCATGATTAAGTCTTGTAAAGTCTCTTCATCCTTTTTGTTGTTGCTCTTATCATTGGACCACCAATTCCTTACAAAGGATCTAGAGAATATATATAAATCAAGCCTTGTTGCAGATGGTTAGCACCTTGATCTCTATCATGGGTGCGATGTTGTACTTGTGTATTTGGAAGTGTCATAATGAGCTACTATGGTAACACAAAAATTCTTCTACGACTATAGTTTTGCACAAGGAAATTTCAAGATTGGACCAATGGGTTCAAGCACAAGCTTCATTCTCGTGTTCTTTGGTAGATGACCAGGTTGAAAGTGATGGAAATTTAAAATGTTCTTGGGATTAGATGTGCTTGCTATGGTTCAAGCCATTTGAAGTTCAAAAATATTTGCTTTAGCCTTGGGACTAGTTGATCAAGACTGCAAGAAATTACTTATAGAGATTGAATATGTAATTATTTAAGATTTTGTTGAACAAACTATGAATAAGGTTGCTAATATTTTGGCTAGAGCTTTTTATTCCATATCAAATTGTATTACCTAAGAGAGTAGTGCTCTTTGTTATTTGACAAATCTAATTTAATGAGAAGTTCCTTATTACCATTAAAAAAAAAATTCATGCAAATTATTTTGTCACTTTTTAATTTAAAAAAAAGAATAATACCTAATTAATAATAATTATGTTATCAATATTTAGAATATAATTTTAATTTTTGCCTATAAAATATGCCTGTAAATTTGACTAGAATGTAAAATGCTAGTTTTCAAAAATAGGTGAGAAAAATTACTTAGTTTTTTTTTTTTGGCCCAAGGGCGAGAAAAATTAGGTTAGTGAAAGAGTCACATGTTCATAGTCTACAGCAGCCTTTAACGAAATCACGGGTTGAACAGGGCACTAAATGTTAAAAATTGTCCTGAATGAAAATCTCATTCGGCGTTTGCAATTGATTCCTCTTGTCCTTTTATTACTGATGGTCCCCTAATCAAAATTTGATCATGAAAACAGATGGGTTGTGACTAGTTACTTATTTCTCTGAGATAATTTGGTGAGCCACAGTGAAAGAATTCTTGCTTGCACTGTATGGTATTCGATATGTCACAATCACATACCAATGAACTCGACCTCTGCTTGAAATCTATAAACGTAAGAATAGCGCGAGAAATAAATGGACGATCGATGCATTATCTCACATAAGTGCATATTTCTAAATTATTATAACTATTATTATTATGTCTTGTTAAACTTTAATTACTACTTGCATGAACAGTAGCGGATCCATGAGAGCAATATATATATATATATATATGGTTAAAATTTTGTACTTTAAAATAAATAAATATATTAAATCTAGTTGTTAATTCTATTTTTTAAATTTCTTTAATGATTTAACTAAATCAAAATAGCAATTTATATTCTAACTCAAATATAATAAATAAAAGGTTAAAAATTAAAAAAAAAATTATAAGACAATTAACATTATTTAATAAAGATAAAACTAATAATTTTAGTGGAGGAAAAATTATCTATCTTCTTATGTATACCAAAAGATTTCTATGGATGGTCCTCGGTGCCCAATCACTACAGGTGAATGGTGCTTATTTATGTGTGTCCAGTAATTAATATGTCACAATCTCACATAATTTTATTTTTGATAAATAATTTAAAAAGTTGAGAGAATGCACCTGTACTGAATTTAAATAGATTTCATTGAGACGATGCACAGAAACATCATTGATATAAAATGATAAGATAATGTTTTTATTTTTTCTTCCACAATATTTATGTATCATATGAAATGAAATATTTTTAAATAAATATCTTGAAATTAGATGTCGGTAAACTTCGATCAGCTATGTATATATATATGGGAGATTGTGAGAACCACAATATATAAGCAAGTGGTGTATTTATATTAAATATCATTATCTATACTTCTAAAGTCATAAAGTAAGACAGGGAAAAAAAAAAAAAAAAAGAAAAGAAATTAAAAGAAAAAAGAATAGAACAAAAACACTGTACTTGAAATCTTTCTCTCGTATAAGAAGGCGAGAGGTTCATTAAACTTGAAATTCATCCAAGCAGACAGCCAAAATGGCCAAGTACGCTTTGGCTAATGTCTTGATTCTCCTTCTGAACTTGAGCACTTTGCTCAGTTCTCTTGCTTGCCCTTATTGTCCTTACCCAACTCCACCATCTCCCAAGCATCCTCCTAAGTTGCCACCCAAACACCCACCAAAAGTAAAACCACCCTTTCACCCAAAACCACCAAAAGTGAAGCCACCCTTTCACCCAAAACCACCGAAACCACCCAAGCCTCCTGTTGTTCCCAAACCACCTATTGTGAAACCACCCTTTCACCCAAAACCACCGAAACCACCCAAGCCTCCTGTTGTTCCCAAACCACCTATTGTGAAACCACCCTTTCACCCAAAACCACCAAAACCACCCAAGCCTCCTGTTGTACCCAAACCACCTATTGTGAAACCACCTTTTCCCCCAAAACCACCAAAACCACCCAAGCCTCCTGTTGTTCCCAAACCACCTATTGTGAAACCACCAAACATTCCCAAACCTCCTTACGTACCAAAACCACCAGTTGTAAAACCTCCTATAGTAAAGCCACCACCACCCATTTATCCACCAACCCCGCCAACTTTGCCACCAAAGCCTCCAGTCGTAACCCCCACACCACCAACTTTGCCACCAAAGCCTCCAGTAGTAACCCCAACACCACCAACTTTGCCACCAAAGCCTCCAGTAGTAACCCCAACACCACCAACTTTGCCACCAAAGCCTCCAGTAGTAACCCCAACACCACCAACTTTACCACCCAAACCTCCCGTGATCAGTCCTCCCATAAAGCCTCCGCCACCACCAACTGAAACTCCATGTCCTCCGCCACCACCGCCTCCTGTCCCATGTCCACCACCACCACCAAAGCAAGAGACTTGCCCAATTGATACTCTAAAGCTAGGAGCATGTGTTGATGTGTTAGGAGGTTTAGTGCACATTGGTATTGGCAGTAGTGCTAAGGACGCTTGCTGTCCAGTACTTCAAGGACTTGTGGACTTGGATGCTGCTCTTTGTCTTTGCACAACTATTAAAGTTAAGCTTTTAAATATCAATCTTATTCTACCAATTGCTCTTGAGGTTCTAGTCGATTGTGGCAAAAGCCCACCTCCTGGATTCAAGTGTTCGGCTTAATTAAATACAATATTTGCATTGTTTTTTACATTTTGGAGGTGTTAGCCATTTAATTTACAAGCAAGCTGATGGAGTTTTCTACCACTAAACAAGCGGTGTTAGTCACATTAGCAGGAAATAACTTGGGATTGTATTAATTGTGTTTGTTTCTTTTCTTTTTTCTCAATGTCTAGCAATGGATAAATACATTTGAGGACCTTTTAATTAATGTTTGTTCTAAGGATATGGCTATGTTGATTCATTCCTGTCTCCTTTATTTTTGTTCTTGATCACTCACCATTTTTCATAATTATTATTATTATTAATTCATAGCTAGCGAAAGCAATATGGCTTATAGCACATGAATAATCCTCCCTAATAAATCACTAAAATGATAAAAATTGTTATCATAATGGTAACTCTAAAAGTTTAGTTAAGTTAGCCAAGTGAATTTCTTTCTTATCTTATCACTAGAACAAGTCTTAATTTTAGGAGTTAGTAATAATTTCTAAATGCACAGATTAAACCTAAGATTATATGCACTTTTAAACTCATTTAGATAAGGGATAGTCCAATAGATACATAAATTGATTTGAAAGTATTCCAAATTGAATTGAACAAAATAAATATATATATATTTTTTGTCATCATAATATTGATAAAGGGAGAACTCTAATTTATCTACAATTTAATTAATACAAGATAAAATTGTCTTATAATGTAAAATTAATTTTTTACTTTTCAAGTAATTTTTTTTATTTATTTATAAGGGGCTAAATTAGCCAAAATAACACCATAAGATATACAATAAAGAATAATTCTCAATTAAAATAACTGTAATTAATTCTAATTAAATTAGTCAACACTCTCACTATAATCATGAAGAGACTTGTATTATTGGTAATTTATATCATGGACTAGGGACCATGTAGCATCATGGACCCGGGAGTGTAATAAATATAATATGCATAGTAAAATATTAATATGACAAGTTAGTATAATTGGTTAACATACTATTTTATTGACCTGAAGGTCTCGGATTTAAGCCTCCACAAAACTCTTTTTTTTTTTTTTCCATTTATTCTTTGTTTTTTTTCTCTTTTTTATTTATTCTTTTTTTTTTCCTTTCCAGTTTTTTATTTATTCTTTTTTTTCTTTTTGCTTTTTAATATCAAAAATATTGAAAAAAATTATATTAATGGTTGAATTTTTTTTTTTGATTCTTATAATGATAATTAATTTTAATATCATTAATTTTCAACTTAATTTTTATTTATGAATTTTAATATTTTTATGGGTAATTTTTTTACATGGTTTTTAAAGATAATTTAACAAAAAGATAAATATCATATTTATTTTTTTTTATAACAATGAATTTTTAAAAATCAAATCTTTTTTTTAAATAATAATAAATTCATTGAAAATTCACCGTCAAATATAATTTATATGATAATCATGTTTACTACTTATAAACAATATGTTGATTAACTATTACTTATAAATTCATCAAATATATAGTGTAGGTTCATTATTTATAAACTATAAATTCGTATTAAACTTTAAATTATCAGGTTTATTAGATTTAAAGTTTAGATTCATCACATATAACTATCAGATTCATTAGATATAACGTTCAGGTTCATTATATATCACATACAGATTCATTATCTTTTACTGCTAGATTCATAATTTAATTATTTTATAATTTAATTTTATTCATTCCTTATATTTATAATTTTCATTTTTTAATATTTCACATATAATTATGAGATTTATTAGATTTAAAGTTTAGGTTCATCACATATAACTATTAGGTTCACTAGATATAATATTTAGGTTTATCACATATAACTATCAAGTTTATTAGATATATCATATGCATACTCATTTATTTTTACTGATATTTCATATATGATTATGAGATTTATTAGATTTAAAGTTTAGGTTCATCACAAATAACTATCAGGTTCATTAGATATAACGTTTAGGTTCATCACATTTACCTATCAGATTCATTAAATATATCATATACATATTCATTTACTTTTACTGTCAGATTCATAATTTAATTATTCTATAATTTAATTTTATTCATTTTTCATATTTATAATTTTCATTCTTTAATATTTTACATCTAATTATGATATTTATTAGATTTAAAGTTTAAGTTCATCACATATAACTATCAGGTTTATTAGATATAACATCGAGATTCATCATATATCACATGTAAATTCATTATCTTTTACAATCAGATTCATGATTATAAATCAATACTAAATTATTTTCTTCTTTTTTATTAATCAACAACTAGCTTTATTATTTTGATTGAGTAGAATTTAAGACAATATAAGCAGTAGGGTCATTAAGTATTACTTATAGATTCATCAAATATATAATGTAAATTCATCATTTGTAAACTATAAATTTATCAGTTATACTAGTAAGAGAATAAAATATATTTTTTAAAAGTAATGAATTTATGTTTTATATTTTATGAACCTATACTTTATAATTGATGAACTTATTCTCTATTTTATAGCATAAAAAATTTTAGATATTATTTTAATAATATAAATATCACAACAAAATTTTTTTATCATAAAAAATAAAAATATTACTTTTAAATTTATTAAGTATTACTTATAAATTTATCAAATTTATGGTGTATATTCATCATTTGTAAACTGTAAATTTATCAGTTATAATAGTAAGAAAATAAAACATATTTTTTAAAAGTGATGAATTTATATTTTATATGTTATGAACCTATACTTTATAACTGATAAACTTATCTTATATAATTTATGAACTTTGATAGATTAGTTTTTAACCATAAAAATTTTAGATATTATTTTAATAATATAAATATTACAACCAAATTTTAATATCATAAAAAATTAAAAATATTAATTTATAGTTAATTTAAATAAATAATAATATATAATTAATTTTATATAAATTTATAGAAAGTGAATTTTATTTAATGCATTAAATAATTTATCTAAAAAATATAAAATAATATTTAATAACTCTATTAGTTTTATCAAATTCAATATAAATAAGAAATCAAATTGATAATTTCGTAGAAATAAATAAATAAATATTTATAAAAAAATTTCATCATTAATATAATTTTTTTCTTATAGAAATTAATATAAATTTGATTAAAACAATTAAACAAATAAAAAAAAATTAATCATTAATATAATTCTAATTGGAAAGCAAGAAAAAAATAAATATTTATAATGAAATTCAATTATTAATGTAATTTTTTTACAGAAATTAATATAAATTTGATTAGAACACTTTAACAAATAAACAAATTCAATCATTAATATAATTCTAATTGGAAATATTACAAATAAAAAAATAACTTAAAAAGGAAAAAAATAAGGAATATATATGTATGTATATATATATATATATATATATATATATATATATATATATATATATATATATATATATATATATATATATATATATATATATATATATATATATATATATATAAAGAAATTCATTGTCTACAATTTGAACCCACCACCTCAAACATATATATATTTATCATATTAACCAACCAAACCATTTAATAATTTTGAAAATTTTATGATGCTTATAATAAATAATGTTTTGGATCTGGGTCCATAATACAATATGGACCTGGGTCCATGATATGACAACTCTATATTATTGGCCTAGTAATTTTTTTTAAAGGATCCATAATGGAAAGATGCATCACCAACTAATGATATTCCCACATAACAAAGATTTTTGTTTTCCTGAAACATCCAAATTTTTTTAAAAAAGGAAAATATCAAGATTTTAAATCCAAAATTCTAAAAAAAAAATTAAATAAACATTCAATTATGAAATATTAATTAAATATTTTCTATAAGAACTTCTATTGCAAGGCAATCCATCAAATTTTGCTTGATCAATGGTACTATAATTTCATTCTATTGCATGTAGATTAAAAAAAGCTGAAAACATTAAGAATTCTTGAAAAGCATAAAAATAAATGTGGTAAACATTAATTGCACTAAATCTCAGTGTTCTCATAATTTTCAAATAAATATCAACGTTTTCATGAATAGTTATACATAATTCATGAAATATAGGGTTAGTTTCAATTAAGATCTTACTATAACATGAGCCATCAGAAATTAAAATTGTCAATTAACATCATTTTTCTTAATCATAATTAAATTCCTTTTGACATCTCTCTTAAATCTAGCTCTATTTTTTCCATCAAATTTTGCAATAGTAAGTGGTGGGGCTTTTTTTGGAGGAAGGAGCCTCATACCAGAGTTCACCCATTATTAGGATTGGCTAGAGGTATTGGACCAAGTGCCTATAAATTAGATTGCTTTGTTTTTAGGCCAAAGGCCTACAAGAGAAGAAAAAAAATAAAATATAAAAGAGCATTAGAGGGCCAAGCTTTGGCTTAGCATGATCGATTTGATGCTTAAGTTAGTGACTACATATTTGAAATAAAGATTTAGAGGTATTTGAGTAAGAATCTTATTTTGCACTACCTATCTATCTCATTATGAAAGTAGGGGAAGGAGTGCATTTAAGTTCAATTCCAGCCTTAGGGATTGTAGTGAGTGGGTGACACGATCACTTTTGATTAGATGGTTTGTATCGCATCATACTATAGATAAACAATGGAATAATACTTTTGCATGTTCAACTTGTTAGCCTTGAATCCTTATGCTAATGTAATACCCAAGACTTACGTGACTCATAGACACTAGGCATAATAGTGTAGAAAGAGAATATAAATGCTAATTGTGTTGGTGAGATCAAATTTGAGCCCTAGAGTACATAATTATGCTAACTTAAAATTTTAATTATTCTTATGAAATTTATATGAATATATGTGTATATGTTTAATGTGAGTATCGTTAGAGTGAATATGTGTGATTAAGTGTAATGATAGGTTGCCATGGCAACATGTACTATTATAAGTGCAAAATGGTCATCTCGTGAATGGTTAAGTTTTAACTTGGATATGTGTATGTATGTGTGAGAGGAGTCTGGATGTATGTGAGAGGAATTTGGATTCTACCCTATACTTCCATAAAAATAATTTGGCTAACACCAAAGATGTGTACACTTTCTAAGATTTCTTTACATAACTTTTCTCATCAAAATATCAATTCTCACAACTCCAAACTTCTTTCAGAGGCCACTACATCCTCACCATTCATTTCAATGATTAAATCTCAACCATCCATTCATTTATAAAATCAGCAATTACCATCTTATTCTCTTCAATCTTCTAAGAAAGCAAAAACTTTTACTTTCTCTTTATTAAGCATTCGGCTAACTCTCCACCATGTCAAGAATCAAGAATTTCAAGGTAAATTCTTATCCAATCATCTCCTCCTTTATGTTCTGAGTATGATTCTTGAAACTCCTTTTAAAATGATAAAGCCATTTCTTCTCTTCTCTCCTCCCTCTATAATTCAACCATCACTTGAAAATTTGGGAGAAAATTGTTTAATTTTATTTTTTAATATTTATGAATTTATCATGATGTCAATTGATGGATTTAATTGTTTGATTGATCATAAAATAAGAAATAAAACTTGGATTAATCATGTACCTTGAATTTTGGATTTTAGGGTTTAGAATTAGGCAGAATTTGCGATATCAATTCAGTATTTTTAGCGATAAAATTTGAAGAAATGTAAAACAAGAAAGTTCTATAAAAATGTCTCAATTAGAAACATCTCAATAAAGTTTTGTAAAAAGAAATTTTGCAGATTTGAATTATGTAAAGAGAAATCACTCTTGAACTAAAACTGCTACTGTTTATCAAGTGAATAGTGACCTTGAACTTGAGCCATTATTTTGAACACTTTAGGTGTATAATTATAAGAAGATTAAAATTGATTAAGTGATACCTTATATGTTTACTTTAATTTTGTGGAAGTAATTTAGTATTTGAAGTTATATTCTATAAGTTATGACTGAATTAGTGGGTAGAGGTCAGTTAGCCCTGCATACTAGCATAGGTTGCAAATATGAGAATTGACACTTTAATTTGAAGTGTTTAAAGACATAATTAGGAGAACTCTAAAACTAGTAAAATGACCGATGATATGTGAAGGATTAAACCACAAAAGAAGTGACAAGATTCTGAGTATAGTGTAAGAAATAGAGCTTGTATTGTCATTGACTCTACACTCAGATTCAACCTACTTCCTGAGATAGGTCTTCTAATTTAAGGGCCTTAAAGATAGAATCAATTTAAACTCAAAACATAATAAATGTTTCTTAGGATTTATAGTAAGTCTTGGAAAAAGAAAATTTCAGTTGTATATATTTTGAGATATACTTCAATGGATATGAAATGCTTAGTCTGTCATAGTAATAGGAGCAAAACTAGATTTGAATTGCCATTATAAATTGTGTAGATTGAATTATGAGCTTAACTTTGGATACTTTGTAGTTTCATATAATATTTTTATATGAAAAAATAATAAAATTAATTGGAATTATGTATCTTGAGAAATGGTACGAACTACATAACAAGATTAAGTTGTGTAAAAGAAAATATATAAAAATATAAAGTTTTGGTAACTTATATATGACCGATATGATTGTATGAGTCTATATGCTCTATAATTTCTACTTATTACATGTTTAAACTAATCTTAATGAATTAAAAATAAATTGGTTAATTATTGATAGTATTACAATGTTGTATCTTAAATTAGGTTACTAGAGTTTAATGTCTAGAATAGGTTTAAAGCTAAACTATCATATTCTTATTATATCAATATATGAGATGTAAGATAAGATATAATATATAATTGTAGAGGATGGAAATAAACAAGTATTGGATAAGAAAATACTCAAATGATTAAGGAACATCAAATTCATATGAGTCAAATTGCATAGAGGAGTTAAACCAATAAGGTGAGTATATGAGATCTAATCTAAATGCTTATACTTCATAGTTATTATCATTGAGCATTGTAGCCATATTGTCTTAATTGAAAATCTTAGTTACCTTCACTGATGTCATTATGCCATTGAGACTCCTCATTAAAGTGTCCTTTGGATTATCTAAGCACTTACACATAAGTGTAT